>CAJUYI010009191.1:0-10234 GCA_910591695.1 Galerucella pusilla | reverse complement strand
TTTATGCAATTGGTGACGAAAAATGTATTTCAAAATTAGTGACAAAAGGAATTATTCTATTTATTAAACTGTTACAATACAAGTTAAAAACATAAATTATAAAAATTAATTAATTATTATAAATATTGATAACACAATTATTGCAATTAAGTATTCAAATTAATTCCCGAAGACATATTTTTTTCATTACTCGAACTTGCTGTTATTTGGGAAGCGGCGCAAATTGCATTAGATGTTTCACCAAATATTTCTTGCTCTTTGCGCTATAAGTTTTTTATTATTCATGGAATTTTCAACATATCCCTCCGCAACAGAGGTAGATTTCCAACCTCCATGCCTCTTTAATTTTAAAATATCAGCGCCACTATCTGCTAGGAAAGTGGCAGAGCTTCTTCTGAAGCAATGGCCAGTATATAGAACAGGATTTGAAAGACCATGAAATTGTGCAATAACTTTTGGCAGACTGCTAAATGTGTTAATTCCCACAGGATTTCTGGTACATTTTCCATTCGCATATTTTACAAAAAATCTGTTGTGTTTAAGAACCTGGGGACGCAACTTAATATATTTTCTTAATATTTCAACAAGATTCGTATTTTCAATGTCTCCAGTGGTAATTGCAAACTGCCGTATAACTTTTGTTTTTGAAGGTGGGATATCAACACGAAAATAGCTTCCTTCGTCTATAACATTTTCAACTGGAAGAAATGTTAATTCTGCTTTTCTGTATGCTCCTGCCATTCCAATTATCATTTATCCATTATCACTTTGTTCGTTCCGCAAAAATCTCACGCGTTACACAAAATTAGGCATTTCGTAACTGATGGCATGAATAGCTATAATCACCTACTACCAATATGTAATATCAAATATTACGATACTGATATAAGTTTCGTAATGCGGTAGAGTAAAATTAATTCGAAATGAACGATATATCACGGACTTTTTTTTGAACTGCACCAGTCCTCGAATCGCTTATTAGTATATTACGTAACGAGTGCGGAAAGTGAGTGTGAAAAATCACTTTCGCACAAGTAATGTACAGTATTTTTCCTACGACCATGCGATAATTGTAACAAATATTGTTTAATGTAATGGTTTTTTAAAAATAATATTGACATCGGTAAGTGCGGAAATGAAATGACCACTTTGTGGTCCCAAGAGCTGGTTCTAGTCCAACATATGCTGTTGCTGAACCTCTTCTCGCGAGTTCATCAGCTTGTTCATTTCCAGAAATGCCGTTATGTCCCGGCACCCACACTAGTCTTACTTTAATGTGGTCTGCTATTAGTTCATTTAGTTCTTTCTGGCATTTTTTTTACTAGTCTGGATGTTATCTTGCGGCTGTTTAAAGTCTATATATAGCTCAGTCCGTTTTCTAGTGAGATTTTTGTCATAAAAATTTACTTTTTTATACTCCTTCTTCCCTATAACGACAATACCAGAAAAATAACAGAAAATGACATAACAGTTGTAGATCTTCTTGATCTTTGGTCGGAAATCGTAGTAAAGTCTTTTTCCACCCCCCAATTCATCACTCCACTCTACTTTTCAGCTAATGCATGTATTTTTCCCTTTTTGTAATAACCCTCTCCACAAGTTCAACCTACAAAACTTTGAATAACATTTTTTTTTCCTCCTCTTTAAGCGGAGACGGAAATGTTTCCTCTCATTCGATTTCATTATAAATTATACTCTTCTTATCTCAAGTTATTTATTTTGTTACTAGATATATTCTGTACCAATAAATATGAAAAAATAGGTGAGTAATGATATCATGATATCGTAATGGTACAATTTATATATTTTTCATAAAGTGGACCTATTTTTCAAACTCGATAAAATGCCAAATTCTCTCGTCAGATTTTCAAATCTTGATGCTTCTGCTATGCCGGCGGCAAGAGAGACCCTTTGAACCATCGCAACGGTTTGATAAAGCTTTTTCATATTTTAAATTATTTCCTCTCAATATTTGAAGAACTATTTACTCTTTTTTATGGAATTTGTTAATCTTGAATCATATCGTGATCGATTCGTAATAAAAGTCAGTAGAAATACGGTTTCTTTCCACCTTTCCACCTTTTCACATGAAGTAATTCAAATAAAAAATGTCGCCTGAAGCTCATTCAACGTGACAAAGAAATCAATTATGCCCTTTTTGTCCTTTTCGGGACCTTCTTTCATTTTAAAATCATGAAAACTTTACTTCCAGCTTTTAATCAACTGACAGAGAGTGCCAAGTGGAGTTAACTTTAGTTGGCTAAATTGTTTTTCTTATACAAAATAACATTCAAGAATCAAGGATAATCCTGATTGAGTGAAAATTAGAATTTGAAGGAGCTGCTGAATCCTGTGTATCAATGTGGACACAATTTCTGTCAATATGTACCTATAGTCCAGTAAACGAAGGTGTCAACATGGGCAACTGGTCCAGCAAGAGCAATTTTTTTTAATTTGCAGGTTGTGGTAGGCACATTAAATTCCCAAAATGTCAGGTACCTGACCATTGTGGAAGGGTGGGAAAATGGCTCTGAAATTCCAGAAAATCCGTTTTCAAACGATATCTGCCCAGGTTTGACCACTGGAAAATTTTTGTTCAGACCAAAAATAAAGAGCAGTTCCTTACCCACAAAAATAATCCCTAGCATTTTTTCGAAAAATTAGATAGTTTTCGAGATAAATGTCCCGAACGTCCTATTGGATAATGGTTCTTTGGGGGGTATATCCTCTTGCCGATGGTATGATTTTTTTGGTTTTCAGGAAAATCGGGGAAATTTCCAGTTTTCTGAGGGAAGACAGCTATTCTGCTGAGTTTTTTCGAGCAGTTTTTTCTCTTTACAGTAAAATTTGTCCCGGTCAAGCATCATACCCCATGGAAGAGACATTCTGAACTTTCCTTTGATATGTGTATCAAGTATTTTATTTTATGCATTAGAAAAAAATTTGTCTCTAAATTTGTTGTAATGGATGCCTCATTTTATTCTCGCACGCCGCCACGCCACCCATCTATAGTGTGGTCGACGGCGTCTGCTATAGTGCGTGTACACGTGGATGCTTTACTGCTGCATTGTTTGTCAACAACTGACAATTTCACACTATCTCTTCCGTGATTTTTCAAGAATAAATTGGTAGTATTCCAGTGTAAAAAGTGAAATTCAAGTCATTATTAATTTTATTGTTATTAAAATAATAAATTTTGAAATTTTTATTGATAAAAAACAGGGAAATATTGAAAATTCCGTAGCTTCTTTTTTGGAGGACACGGTAAGGTTTCATTTTTTCAATTAAGATCATTAATATTGTTGTGGGTGAAATGACATCTAATGATTTGATAAATATTGTTCATTCCTGTAGAAAAATGGAAGTCGCAGAGGATTCTAGTACGCCTGTGTGTTTTATTTGTGATCAAGCTCTGACTGAAGACGTTACAACGGTTACCCAAAGACTAAAAACCCTTATAAATGTTAGCAAGACCAGGAAAGATAACCACCATTTGTTCCCGGAGAAGGTATCGGCTGTGGAAGTTCATCGCTTGTGTAGGAAGAGGTATTCGGTAATGAAGAATGGGTAAGTTATTTTCGCAATTTTAGCGTCTACTTTCAATCCTTTTCACACACAATCATTTCTAGGATTGGTCTGTCCAATAAAAGCAGGCCAGGGTCTCAATTTTGAAGAAAGCGATAACTTTTTGACCCCGAGAGCGGGTAAGAGATCGATCATTTTCATGTTTCTTTTCATGACCTTAATTATTTCGCGGTTGCGAAAATGCAAGGTGGTGCCATCTACCATAGATGGCTGGAGGCCTAAACATGGAAATTGGTGTATTTTCAGGGTCCCTCATCCCAGATTTTGGGCTAGAAGCGTCAGTTTTTAAGTTTCAGAAAACTGCGAACTTTTCAACCACCATTTTTGCAAAAAATATTGGTGTAACGAAAGAAATTGTGGGGACCAATTTTGTAGGTAGTGAACTGCTCTTAATTTTTTGTCTGAAAAAAATTCTCTAGTGATCGTAGTTCGGGAGATATCGGCGGAAAACGGATTTTCGGAATCTCTAGAGCCATTTTCCGTCCCTCCCACAAATTTCAGGCACCTGACATTTTGGGGGTTCAATGTACCCACTATTACCTGCAAATTAAAAAAAAATTCCTTGCTGGACCAGATGCCCATGTTGACGGTATTTTTCGCCTTCATTTATTGGACTACTACTCTATAGTATTTGAATTAAATGCCAAATTTGTGGAGAAAACTGATACACAAGAAACCCATTGTCTCTCGCACAATAAAAAAGCCAGCTTTCCATAATTATCTACACTACCAAGACTTTCTGGCCACTTCACTCCACAGAGATGGCATATAAGTGATAATAGTATCATAACAGACGAAAACTGCATCGAAAGCTGGAAAAAAAAGTGTACCGAAAACACCGAAAGCAGCAGACGAAGAGCAGAAAAAGGGCAATATGCGACGATCCAAGCTAGGGAGAGCACCGAAGAACAACAAAAAACACGTTTTATTGTTTCGCGTACTTTTCAGTATCCGAGACAATCTAAAAACTTTGAAGAAATTCCAAAATAAAAACTTTCTTTGTGTATAACTGTAAAACTCAATTCCTTCCCACCAGGATAACGGGGATATTTTTTGTGGTATTTCCCTGCATCTTAATTTCCGCAATTATCATAAACGCGATACATTGCGGAAATGGACCAAATGGCAATTCTCTTAGCTGTCCCTCGACATTTACATTCCCTTGCTATTTAATTCAAACCAAACCCTGAAGAGAACTACTCTCCTATAACAGGGTAAAATTCAAAATTTCCTTTGGAATCTCCAATGAAGGATTCTTTAAATTTCAAATAATAAAATCATGGTCAAAATACATATTTGTTACCTTTCACCTTTTAAGTATATACTGCTGAAGTACATAATGCAGTTATTTAATGGAATACCTAGTTATTTCATGAAATAACTGATCGTGTCCGTTGAAGTGTGTAATATTACATTAATATGACACCAACTAGTTATCCTATGAAATAACTTCTAAGAATTAAAAAATCCCTGACCGGAACTTCAACTTTGAGCTGTAGCAACCGAACGAAGCGCCAACACGCTAAGCAAGTTTTCTTCCTATGGCCTGGAATACTTTATAAATGCGGTAGAGGTGGAAGGTTAATGTATTTGTCGTGCGAGATATATGATGTATATTATTTTACACTTTAACAGGTTGCATACCGGTATTCTATAAAATAACTAGTTAAACCTTGTTCTACACTATAACGGACACGATCAGTTATTTCATGGAATAACTAGGTATTCTATAAAATAACGGACTTATTACTTGAACGGTAACATATATATATAAATTAATAGAAAATCACGTTAACATATTGATTTTGTATATAATTTCCTTCATTTAATAAATTTCATAGTATTTGCAATATGAGAAAACACTTAAAGCATTATAAATGTACATAGTCAAAATAATTCGATGTGCATTCCAGTTCAGATTTCTTCTTCGACTGGAGTTTATATATATTTTTTCCAAATAAATAACCTGTCATATGAATAAAAGATAGATATAAAAAAAAGTTGGTCGTTCTAGAGGCACTTTGCACCTCATTCAAACAAGAATAAGTTAGAAAATGTCACCAGTTTTGCAAATTCACCTAAAGCAGTATAATGTGAAAAGTTTCAAGGTTTTAAAAAATAATGAGTTCTTGTATGTTATACGTCCCATTATGCATGATAAGGAGGATTCTCGAATTCTCTGCATACAAATGGAAAATTTCGAATATTATAGAAAAGTTATATATTTTATTTCACAACATCTTCTCTAGGCACACACGGGAAAAATATTTTTATCTTTCAACGTTCACCTTTATACAGGCTGTTTTACGACGAGCTTACACTATCACTACCCACACGATTTCTATAAAAATTGGCATAGATGGAGAACAAGTTTTGGCGACTCCATGGAAAATATTTTAACATACATATCACTTCCAGTTATACTGAAAGTGAACCACAACTTTGTTATTTCAAATGTAACAACTTGTATATTAACTGTTTTGATACGTAGTGGTGTGAGGTTGAGAATCACTTCCATGGCTGCCGTTGGGGATGTTCCAATTGCTCTTGTAATGCATTTGCAGTCTAGTCTTTGAATTTTTGAGAAATTTTCTCTCGTCGTCAATAGCATACTTCTACAACTCCACGCAATAGCTCCATGAGTGATAATAAGTCTCACTAAGGCATTGTACTCAGCTCAGGATTTTTGGGTTACAGCCCCAATTTCTCCCTGCCAGATTCCTGCACATCATTAGAGCCATTTGTGCTCCGTATGTTGGTTCCACAGGAGTATACTATCTAGAGTCAAACCTAGATACTTGACTTCTTGTCTCCATTCAACCTCGCTCTAATCAAGTTTAATGGTTTTGATGTTGAGTTTTCTTTCCTCAGTAGGCTATTAGGATGGTTTTGGTGGGGATGATGTTAAGTCTCTTTTGCCTTCACCAGCTCTTTGTATTTCAGACCCTTTTGTACGATCTCACAAAGGTGGTTTTCGAATTTTCCCCTGGCTGTTATGACAATATCATCGGCATATCTTTGGCAGGACATTCTGAGGTCAACAAAATTGCCACCTCATCAAATACAATCTAATATAGCAGCATTTCAAGTAGAAACTTCCCGACTAAAGAAGATTTAAGTTAATTTGAAGAGTTTTAATATTAAATTCTTGATATTAACATAGCCCAATGAAACTTACAGGATTGATTAATGACAATAAAATACTCGTTTTATATCCCGATCTCAAACAAATGGCATCGTCAGAATTGTATGTTATGTCTGATAATCGAATATTCCAGCCTTCTGGCCAGGATGCTGACCTCCAAAACACATTCAAGGGTTTAAAATGAAGACAAACAGAAATAAAATATCTAGGAGACTGAGAAATAATCAAATTTGCGTTAACGACTCGTACGTAATAAGTTTTAATACTTTAGCTGTATTCTGGTATGGCTTACAAAAACGATAAAGTCCCACTGTGTTTGTAATGTTTTTATAGCAGCCTCTCTAATTTACTTTCGTCCTGAATTTAATTTGAGAAATGTCGCTTGTGGACACAATTTCAAATTGACAAAGTTCGGGTAGGAAAAAAAATTCCGCTATGCTTTTCCAATTTATCTTCAAAAGGTTTTACTGTTGTATGCGGAAAAATTTGCAGCGGGATTTATTATGATTTTTAGTTGTTGATTAAAATAATGCACAAAGATAATTAGAGTGCATGAATATTCAAGCTCACTTCATAAATATGGAAATAGCTGGCGAAGAAAGTGTAACAAACGTGGAAAGATTCGAAACTCTTTTAGTTTGAAGAAGAAGTTATCGAAGATATGAAGAAATGTACACATATATTCGGCAAATAAGCATGTTCCGTATTGCCATTCTAGTCCATTGAAATGTTACATTTTTTAGGCCTTACCTTGCGTTTTTTAGAGGACGCAATTTTATTTTTTTGATATGTAGGGGGGGTCAGTGTAAAGCTTAAACTAAGTTTGTGGGGTCGCCATCCTTGTCCCACGGCCGCCATCTTGAAAATAGGGAATGAAATGGTTTTTACGATATATCTCTTAAACTATTTATGTATTAAAAAAAATGTGTTGACATATTTTTTGTTGCAAATTAAATTCTCTACAACTTTGGTCAGCGAAAATCTTCAGAAATTCAAGAAAAAAATTTATATCTTTCTTTTTTTTATAATTTTACGAAAAAATGATATCTGACTATTTTTGTAGATCGTTTTTTGAGGAACAACTTTTATTCGCATCATTTTTTCATTCAGTCAATAGCTAAGGTTTTACAGCGCTCCGAAGTGAGTACTATTTTTAAGGACTCAACTATACCTATATTATACGTGTGAACTAATAATATGTCATCAGTTATTCGTTTTTTTTCTCAATTTTGTTATTATAACTTTTTTAATTACAAATTTTGCAAATATTATTAATAATTAATTATTGAATCTTTTCCCCACCACCCACGAGGTAGAGTCTAGAGGCGCGTTTTCTTACGTGGTATCCCCAATAGGCATAATTCACGGTGATTTTCTAAATTAGAACTACTCCATCCTCAGTCGTTTCGATGGACCAGGCTGCGGCTCAGCATCTGATCGGCTTTCTGAATTAAATACCAGTGGGAGAACTGGAGAAGGAAGGGGTGTTAATGTTGGTGGTTCATCATGGAAGTCATTTTCATTTATCAATTCTGAGAGTTCCATTACGTTGCTGCAAGTCTCTCCAGAACAATGGAAGCACACTGCAGAACATTTCAGTCCTGCTTTTCGACATCCACACATCGCTCCACACTTTCCCTTGCATTTGCAAAAGATAAATTTTAGAAGCTCAGGGGGTGCTGGAGGTTTAGAGTTTTGCACTGGCATCAATAATTTCCCACATTTTTTTTAGCCCCAGTCTTCAGGATCATTATAATTACCAAGCCACGACTGGACCTGATGGTAGACTCAGAAAGTATGAAAACGACCTGTGACTTGTGTTGGAGAAAGTGAAGATAAGTTAAATGTACCTTTTCTCCAGCCCCAGTCTTCAGGATCAGTATGATTACCAAGCCACGACTGGACCTGATGGTAGACTCGGAAAGTATGAAAGCGGGCTGTGTCTTGTGTTGGAGAAATGAAGATAAGTTAAATGTACTTTTTGTCACTGCCTTGGCGAATTGTTCGTATCTTAGGTTGTCAAGGGAATTATCATCTTTATTACCACCGTATAAAAACATAAAAAACGTTCACCAATTGCAGTGATCAAAGCAGGGTCAACTCTCTTGTTGAGAAACAAAGCCGTTCCACTTGCAAGCTCTAAATGTTTCTCCAGGGTTTTCACAAATTTCATTTTACCGATATTGTAAGCAGCTGGGGTTGTGTCACATCCCGAAAAAGCATGACGAAACAGCAAGTTATCCGCAATGACATCTCCGTACATAAAACCTATTCTCGGTAACGGCCATCAGATTCAAAATTATTTTAAAAATCAATAATTGTTAAATCCTGTTATGGAGTGAAAAAGAGTCAATAATTAATTTTTAATAATAATAATAATATTATAATAATAATAATAATAATAATAATTAAAAAAATCATAATAACAAAATAAAAAAAAACAATAACTGATGACATATTATTAGTACACACGTATAATATAGGTATAGTTAGAGTACTTAAAAATAGTACTCACTTCGGAGTGCTGTAAAACCTTAGCTATTGACTTAATGAAAAAATGATGCGAATAAAAGTTGTTCCTCAAAAAACGATCTACAAAAATAGTCGGATATCATTTTTTCGTAAAATGATAAAAAAAAGTTACATCGAAAAATATAAATTTTTTTTCTCGAATTTCTGAAGATTTTCGCTTAAAATTTTTTTATTTATAGTTCTACGACAAAAAGTTACTGGACCAAAGTTGTAGAGAATTTAATTTGCAACAAAAAATATTGACACATTTTTTTCATCACATAAATAGTTTAAGAGATATATTGTAAAAACCATTTCAACCCCTATTTTCAAGATAGAGGCCGTGGGACAAGGGTGGCGACCCCACAAACTTGGTTTTAGCTTTACACTGACCCCCCCCTACACATCAAAAAAATAAAATTGCGTCCTCTAAAAAACGCAACCCCAAATGTAACTTTTCAATGGACTA
The DNA here is from genome assembly GCA_910591695.1 of Galerucella pusilla. NCBI lineage: Eukaryota > Metazoa > Arthropoda > Insecta > Coleoptera > Chrysomelidae > Galerucella > Galerucella pusilla. The sequence goes on along the minus strand of CAJUYI010009191.1, from coordinate 524 downwards.
TTCTGTAAGTGAAAGAGAGAACGCTTTAGAACAACAGAAAGAGAATGTCGCATTTCCCACTTCGAAGACTAAACGAGTCTAGAGTGGTGGGAGTTTCATGGAGTGGAAGTATTTTGTTCCCTCTCGCACCTACTCGAGATTGTATATACGAAACATAAATATTTGCCGAACTTTTACAAATAACTAGTTCAATTGCTTTGGGAGTCAGTTGTTTGTGTAATTGTTATTTCAAGTCAGTTCTGGAATTTTTTATCGGAAGTTTGTTGTGGTGTTCAATTTATATTCCTGATGGCAACCACCTGAGCTTTTAGCGGAAGAAAACTGGTGAGTAGAACTCCTTATTCTCCAAGGAAAAAACTGTTAAATTCAATGTACATGTTGAGTTAGTTTATAAAACTTTCAGGGCAAAGGAAAAGGAGAGGCAGTGTTGATACAAAAAAAAAACAGAAAAAAAAGTAGAGGTAGTATTGGGGTTGGGAGAAGAACATATTTAAAAGCAAATTGGAACCAGCAAAACACTTTTG
>CAJUYI010009190.1:0-10235 GCA_910591695.1 Galerucella pusilla | reverse complement strand
AACAATTTGGGCCAAAAATTCGTCTGATCTCACGCGAACAACAAACGAAGCTTTTCACAGAACTTATAACGATTCATTTTACAAAAAACATCCAAATATAATAACATTTCTTGAGAAATTAAATGAATTCCAAATCGAAACTTATATCAAGTTGCAAAGTTGTCATTTGAAACATTATGTAAGAGACCCTAAAATTATAAATCGTCAAAAATTTATTGAAAACCTTATAGAAAAATACAAAAACTCTGAAATAGATAGAGCTCATTTTTTAACATGTATTTCATTTAAGTGTGTAAAATTTTGAAATTCTCATTTGTGTAAAAATTATTTATATGTTCATGCCATAGAGTTGAAATTAAAACCTTAAAACTATTTTCATGTTTTGATTTTATTTCTTCTTTGAACCGAAAGCATTACTTGTAGGGAATTTATACCTGTCAGCCATGGGGACCAAATTACCTTTTGAAATTTCGTGACGTCATCTTTGGGGACCAAATTACCAACTCCGATTCTGTAACATATTCCAACAATAAGTACTTGGTAGTTATTGAAAACCATTGAAGAATACAAAATTGAATAAAGATTGCTTTAAAAGTAAGTGGCGTACACCACTGTATCAAAAATTAAAAAATATTCTCCCATCATTACATTTAAAAGCAAACTGCCAAATGCCAAAGATCAATTATTAATTCATCCATTTTAAATTTATTGAATTAGAGCATTTAAATTTTCAAGACTTAAACACCCTGTATTTCGAAAAGTAAATGTGCTGGACCCCTCAATCCTTATATAATTTTGTCCAATTTTATGAGAGAAATCTCTATGGAAACGTTGTGTCATTTGAAAACACCTTGTATGTAGCAAATGTTCTAACAATACCATTAACGTATAATTCCAATTGAATTCAGAAGCAATCAGTTGAATCTAGATAACAAACACGAGACATAAATAAATCGGAGCGTATTGTTAAGAAAGTTTATACGGTCACCGGCAGGAAACGAGTCACAGACTGACCAAAACTTCGTATCTTGTTGTAGCGAGTAACCGGATAGTACATAGCACTAATCATGCCTGCATTGTTGCCCACTTCCTTCTTCAAACAGGAAGTCTACCTTATGGCTGCTGTATAATCCGGGCTTCTGCTCGGGACATCATAATATCACCCGTTGGGGGACTAAACACTAATGGATTTGGTTCATTTAGCTCTCTAGGGGGAATATTTTTATTACATTAACATTTTAATGTGCCCAATACGATCGGCGAGTGGTGTTTGTTATTCCTGATAAGCTTAAATGTTTTTGAGATTAAATTTCTTTTTGAAAATAACTTTATCTATTCAAACAACAATTTGTGAAGTGCAATGGTTGATTTGTGTTTACTCTCCCTTTTTATAAATAGAATGGAAAAATATTTATTGATGATCACTTACTGAGAACTGTCAACTTTTTATCGACTTTTTCGGTTCAGTAGGTATTTACAACGTGAAGGCGACGGGTTTTTGGTCACGTGGTTACAGCTTTGTCGGAGCTATTGAGATGTAAATAAACATCTGAGTTTTTCAATTGATTAGACGCATGTTTTTGCCTTCTGAATTTTTTGGTATTTTTCAAGGAAAATAGAAAATGAGCAGAATAGAAAAAATATAGTTAATTAAATATATCGAACGAAACCGATAGTTTCACTGTTTATTTTGGTTGAGACTAACCTCTTCCACATCTAGATATCTAAAGCAATTTAAACTTAACCTTGCAAACCGGGATAACAAAATCCATGGCGTTACTATCAACTTTTATGACGTAACGGTTTGTGGGAGCACATAAATAAACAAAGACCTAACCTCTAATAAGATAACCAGTCTGTTAAAGTATCTCAGTGAGCTGGTTTGAGTGGTTGGTAAACTCTTACGTCATGGTTTGAAATATTAGTCGAGGAATATTGACTGGTTAACACGGTTTGAACGGCTTAGTGGATATAAGCAACTACTACTACTACTACTACAAAATGTGCAAGCGAGCCTTGACCTAGCCAAACTAAAGTCATGGTTCCGGCACTGAGGCCACTGGCGGGCGCATTGTGCCATTCCTGCTACCTAGACATCCAAGCCGAGCCCTTCAATAAAGGCCACAACCTTTTTCAGTGGATGCCTGCTTGTGTCTCCAGAGGCCATGACAGGGACTCCGAAGATTCGCCTGCGTAATACAGCCCAGTGTGGACACTCTAAGAGAACATGGACTGACGTTTCGTCAGTCATGCCGCAACCCCTACTTTCCTCTACTCCTAGGTTGTAGATGTGCTTCCTCACACATCAGTGCCCTGTTAGGAGTCCTGCTATCTTCCTCAACCTACTCCTTGGTAGTTCAATAGCTGCCCCAGCGTGTCCATCAGTCCATCCCTTCAGTAGAAGTTAGGATTGTCTAGGACCCTGCAGAGCATTCCAATGAGCGATGTGCTGGTTCCTTAGCCACTTCCTCGTCTCCTTGCGTATTGTTTGTTTTGTTAGGACGAAGATCGGGCCCGGGCCGCAGGAAGGAGCTGTCGCCCCTTCTGCAGCCAGTGCATCCGCTATTTCGTTGCCTTCAAAACCAGATTGGGACGGAATCCATTCTAGCCGCACTGCGTTCCGACTTGCAAGATCAGCAAGTCGTTCTCGACATTCGTCAGCAAGTCCTGAGTTGATGGTATATCCACTCAGGGCTTTAATTGCTGCCTGACTGTCGGTGTATATGGTTATGCCTCGATCCACATAACCTCTGTCTAGGTTTATGTGCGCACATTCCAAGATAGCGTATATCTCGGCCTGATATGCAGATACACCATCACCCAATGGTATACAGATTTGTGTCCTTGGATTCCTAGAGTAAATTCCAGCCCCTGCTCTGTCACCAGAGCATGAGCCATCTGTGAACCAGACAGTCCCATGAGGCTGTGTATTCGTCTCTTTATCCCAGGATTCTCTGTTCCGGATCATAGCTCTGTATGGGGTTGAGAAGTAGTACTTGCGCAAGCATTCGTCAGACGCTCGAGCCAGAACTGGAATATCTTCCAGGATCCGGAGCTTCTTGACCTGTCTGCACATATCCCAGACGCTTCAAGCGCAGGAAAGCTATAAGCGAAGTTTTTTACAAGACCGAAGTCGGCTTGTCAAACTTATAATCTTATATATCTTCACCAGTTTGTGAAGGTGGGGTGAAAATTAACGTCACTGACTGAACAATTCCTTATGTCTTGAAAGCCACATTCATAGTTCCAAATTTGACATGAAAAATTGTTTGCAGAAAAATATAAACCGTGATTTCTTATCAAGCTTACGCCATCGTTACCTGGCACCCAGATAACAGTGATTACGCTTATAATGATTTGACTTAAGCAAACTATGAATGCGACCTTTCTAGAAAGGTTCTTTCGCAGGTAATATCGAGACTGTTCTCGAACAGCGTACAAGGCGGTGAATTCAAGAAAGTACTAGAGATTCGAAGGACTATATATACGCGGGTTTTCGAGTGAGTCGGGGAGTTGTTCAGTATACAGTGAATCGGTAAACAGTTTCAGTATACAATGAGTGAACAGATAGTGAATATAAATAATGTTGAAGATAAATTTGGACGATTATTATACCGAGTATAGATAAATTAATAGACACATAATAACATTTTAGGTCGTAAAACCGTAAAACTGACTATCTAGTCAACCTTCAAGTCATTTTTACTAGTCGTTGTTACGTTCTAAATACGTCATTGTGGTAACTACAACGTCGTGAAAACATTGCAGTGACGGACACAAAGACGTAATAATACCGTTTTAACGACGTCATAATAACGTAATAAAGTAGTAATTCTGACAACATATTTTCTATCCTCCTCGGCGATACGTGGAACAACATTTTATTTTTTTATCTTTTATAGTTTTGATATAAACTCCCAAACTATGGTTGCTTGCTCTACATAATCACAATAATATAATATTGGTAAATAATACAAAGTAAAACACGCTCAATTCAGAGGTCCCTAGCTTCGAAAACATAAACCGGGCATACTTTACTGATAATATGGATACTTTTAGCTCTTAATTTATCATTCGCCTCCAAAATAATCAGTTTTTCTATGAAAATGTTAAGAGTAATGTGGTCTAGAAATCAATTTCAAATCGATAAAATGTATAAAAGGCTTTTTTTTACATTTAGTTTAGTCATTAAAATGATATATCAACAATGTTCTGAGCTTAACAGTAGGTCGAAGTATAATTTCGACAATAATTTTGAATTACACAAAATTGAAAGTGATAATCATTATGGCGTCCAAAATAATAACGACCCTTAAGTTAAATTCACTTCATGGTTAATTTATTCGGTAATTGTGACTTTGTAGTTCTTTTGAATATGTCTCATTTAGGTAAAAAAACCAAAAAGTAGTTTTTGAAGTAACGATTTCCAACAAAATACCAATAATCTGACCAAAAAGTCACAAACCTATCAGTAATAAACTGTTGAAACATTTACGTCATAAACACAAGCATTGGCAACTTAACAGTGAATCGGCTGTAAAGTAAAATTGGAAACGTAATTATAACCACAGCAATTTTACGTATAAGTGAAAATAACTTATAGGTAATATTTACGTGAAAGTAATGGTGATTATTACCGCCAAAATTTTACTAATGAGTAAAAATAATGTATAAGTGTTTCTAAGAGGAATGTTTTCGTAAAAATAACTTTAATTGTTACTGTTACGTTATAGGTAATACTCTAAGTAAATCATTCGTATTATTGACCTTATAAATTCACTCTATTGTATGTTCTTACGATAAAGGTATTATTTTCGTAAAAAACACGGAATTATTACCAAGGATAGGTTATAGTTCCTAAGACTAGAGTATTTATGACTTAAATTGTTAGTTGGGATTGGGTAGTGTGTATATAAATTAAGTTTATTATAGTGTGTAAGTGTTTCTTTAATAAATCAATAGTAATTAGCCATAGTGAGTGTATAATTTTATCCCACGGTAAAAACAGTTCAAATAAATAAGAAAAGCATTACAATATTTATTACATCGGACCCAATAATGTGATATTCGCAACGTGACAACTTTGTGAACACCCGAAATGCACCAGATGTGGGCACTTAAATCGACCCGTCCGTTTTCTCGCTTAGGATGGGGCTATCTCAAGAGATTGTTACAGAACATACATAGCCGTTGTTTGGAAAAGAGTAAACTCAGATAGTTGTATCACTGTCTATACTTTTTATAGACAATGGTTGTATTATTATAGTGTTTTATTAAATTCAATCATTTTCCAATGTTACAATCACTACCCGTATTTTGATATCAACTAGAATCATGATAAAACTTCCATCATAAAATTAATTGACGCATCATCCACAACAATATAGCGTTCCATATTGATAAATCGATGAGACAAAAATACGAATAATTTGCTCTTTCCAATAGTGTTCTCTATCCAACAACAACATAGTTTCATATCCAATCCAAAAACTAATTATATCACTTTATTTCACGCAGTATATATTTAAATCGATATTATGTACATATGGGAAGCCTAGACGATACAAAAACTTTGCAACAATAACGAATAGCCTGATTACCATAAAAGCGTGAATAACTGCCCTTAATGAATGTTGTGCCACACTGCGGTTATTTTGACAGTTCGAATGATTGATAGAACTGATAAGTCCGAACCGGCGAAGTTTCGCCAGTTTAACAGCCTGCAATATTATTATTTTTTTTCAACAACCATTGCAGCTGTTAGGTCTCGTTGAGAGTATATACGTGATGGACAGGGGTATTTTAGTCTATTTACTCAAGGGTGAAAATGTAAAGTACTTTCTATAAACGTCTTTTCAAAAGTAACATTGAGATTGAGTGATTGTGTACAGGGTGTTTGGTGATGTAATAAGTTAAAAATTGAAGAAGGTGGGACACACGGTAAGAACTTTAGTTTCTTTTATGCAATAATCAAATTTTTTGAATCAATAAATAAATACACATATTAATATAAGAATTTATTTTACTCTGGATGAAACTTCATTTATCAAAAATGTACAGTAGTATTAATTATACAAATCTTATCATTAAGTTGATTGGCACAAAGTACATATTAAGCCAAAAAATGCCAGAAAGTGGTTCAGGTCCGGTAAATAATGTCTCTGATCCTTTTTTTGCCAGAGTGTCGGCCTCCTCATTGCCCTCCACTCCTCGATGCACCGGCACCCAGGTCAAAATGACTCTGTTTTCTTTGCCTAGTATTTCAAGGGATTTTAGACAGTTTAGACATCTTAGATTTTATCCTGTTCGAGCTCAGTGCTTTAAGAATATCCTGGCTATCTGACAGGTTGACTCATCAGCTCTCTTGCAGCCAGTTCAATGGCGTATACTTCATCCTGAAAGATGGTAGCGTACCTACCCAGGTTGACTGTGATTTCCACTCTGGGTTTCCTGCTGAAGACCGCCGCTCCAGCCCCGTTTCCGGTTTTGGATCCGTCAGTGTAGATCACGTGGTCCGTTTCTAGGAAGGATATTTCTTCGCTATCCCATTGGTCTCTCGTGGGAATAAGGACCTTAAAGGGCTTGTCCACGTGAAGTTTTGTGACAGAAAGATCCGAGGGCATCCCAAGAATGTGGTGATTTTGTATTTCCCTCATCAATCCTGAGTGATCCCTCAGAGTCTCTCCGTTTATTTGCCTCTCCACTGATAGCATTCTATAAGGCCTCCTTCTCCAAGTGCAGGAGGGCTTCCATAGCCGCCGTTGGTGTGGAAGACATTGCTCCGGTAATGGCCAGGCATGCTGTTCGCTGCAAGCTTTGCAGCTTTGCTCTGGCTGTCTTTTGCAGACCTTTGGTCCACCAGACTGCTCAGCCATACGTGATTATTGGATTGATCATAGTTTGGTAAATCCAGTAAATCTGTTTGGGGTTCATACCCCAAGATTCTCCACATACCCTGAGATTCCAGAGGGATAATCTGGCTTTGTTAGTTAGGCACATAACGTAACATAACGGTCAGATCTTTTGCGGCGCAACCCCCCAGCGCTCCAACCTAACGTAAAGAACTGAAGGAAAAATAAAATAAGGGATGATACATAATGTACTATCGCAAAAGGCAAGAATTTAAAATTTGAGAATGATTTTATTCATCTCCCGCAATGCACAACTGTTCGAAGGAGAATTACAAATATCCCAAAAAGTTGAATGTCTAGGGGTGACCCTTGATTTCAAACCAAATTGGAGGGTACACCTGGATAAAATTACTATGTATTAGGGCAACAAAGTAGTACCTAACCAAATGTGATTTTATTGTGAAAAAATGGTTGAGTGATTATAGTTAAATGTGTATGTGGAAAACTTGAAATCAGCTCCAAAAGTGTTTTGAGACCTATCCTACCAATTGAAAGGATAAATTAGAATCACTTATGTAAAAACTAGCGATTATGTTATTGATAAGACTAATCAAATACTCTCGACTGATGTGATATATTATTATTTTAATCACCTTGTTCCACTATTACATGGAATTATTAGTTGATGAAATAGACCACTACATTTCCTTTGATGACAATAATGCTAATTCTTTTTTTATCTAAATATTGTGATAACAATAATTGAACAGTTCAACAGAAAGGGAGATGTTACATACCGGTAGTAATGGCTGACAGGTCCATCTGGTTGCCGTACAACGAACGTAGTATGTTACTACTACTACTACTACAGAATGTGCAGGCGAGCCTTGACCTAGCCAAACTAAAGTCATGGTTCCGGCACTGAGGCCACTGGCGGGCCCATTGTGACATTCCTGCTACCTAGACATCCATGTAGCCGAGCCGACACTTTAAGAGAACATGGACTGACGTTTCATCAGTTATGGCGCAACCCCTACATAGGGAACTTTCCTCTACTCCTAGGTTGTAGAGATGCTTCCTCACACAGCAGTGCCCTGTTAGGAGTCCTGCTATTTTCCTCAACCTACCCCTTGGTAGTTCAATAGCTGCCCCAGCGTGTCCATCAGTCCATCCCTTCAGTAGAAGTTTGGATTATCTAGTAACCTGCAGAGCATTCCAATGAGAGAGGTGCTGGTTCCTCAGCCACTTCCTCGTTTCCTTGCGTATTGTTTGTTTTGTTAGGCAGAGGGTCTAGGTTCATCTGCGCACATTCCAAGATAGCGTATATCTTGGCCTGATATGCAGATACACCATCACCCAATGGTATACAGATTTGTGTCCTTGGGTTCCTAGAGTAAATTCCAGCCCCTGTTCTGTCACCAGAGCATGAGCCATCTGTGAACCAGACAGTCCCATGAGGCTGTATATTCATCTCTTTATCCCAGGATTCTCTGTCCCGGATCCTAGCCCTGTATGGGGTTGCGAAGTAGTACTTGCGCAAGCATTCGTTAGACGCCGAGCCAGAACTGGAATATCTTCCAGGAGCCGGAGCTTCTTGACGTGTCTGCACTCTTCGCACATATCCCAGACGCTTCATGCGCAGGAAAGCACTCCCCGCTACAGCCTCGATCACATGGTGAAGAGGCCGAAGACCAAGGATCACTTCCATCGCAGCAGTTGGTGTAGTCTTCTTGCAGCCAGTTGCCCTCAGACTGACCACCCTTTGAAGGCGTGTCAGTTGCGATCTAGCTGTGACCAAGGTTACCCTCGGCCACCAGACCATAGCCGCATATGTGAGCATAGGCAGCATGATCACTCTATAAAACCATATACTAGTATATTATATCCTCTTGGAGAAATTTGGAGGAAAAATATCCACTAACAATATCTCTAATATCTCCTACCAATTTTGAGGAACGTATGAAATTATCCATACGAAGGAAGACAGCGAAATTCTACCCAATTCACTGTTTCAAACCACGTTATTTAGGTCATCAGAAAACCTTCTTCCACGAAATAATTTACTCAGTACCACTGACTGGTGAATATCGTGATTTTGAAAATTTTTAGGCCCGATCAATATTATCGTGATTAATGATAAACATCAATGTATGAGGTTTTCTATGAATCTTGGTTTAGGGTTTAGGGTATCTACCTTAAAAAATTCTATTAGTAATTTTAACAATGATAAAACACATTTCTAAGAAAAAAACTATAAAGAATATACATTTTTACATAAAATCAATTGCATCACGTCTACACGTTAATCGCTTATAATTTTAGCAACCCAGCAATAACCTGCGTGTTCCTCATCTAGATAATAACTCACTCTTGTGCGTACCAATACCAAATTTTGTGATCATTAGGCCAATTGCTCGGACCCCATCAATCTGTTCACAAATAGAAAGTAATTATTTCGGTATTTTTTTTTAATGTAACAACTCCTCGTTTCCTTCATATGACATTAGAGGTCCTCAAGGCAGTTATATATGATGAACTGAAACAGGTTGTAAATAGTGGAATGGAAAACAGAAAAAGAATATCCTAACAATTCAAGTGAGATCAAGTCCAACGTACACAATTCACAAAAATCAGGTGAATGTATTTTAAGAGAACAATTCGTCCTTCCGAAAGGTTGGATCTCTGATAGAGGGAAGATGATGAAATAGGTTGCCTTGTGTCGAAGAATCTGTAAAAGGCAGACATAAATTGTATCTTGAATAAAGAGCGAATCTCGAGTGATTATAATAGTTTTTCATAATCTCAATTGGCATGACCAAGTCCTACAATAACAAAAGAGAAAGAAACTGCAAAAATATTTATTCTTGATCAAACTGATTACGCTGTAATATATGGAACAAATTTATAAAAGATAATTAACCTGTTTTGTTGTTGAATTTAAATATCCAAATTGTGGTATAGTCATTTTAATCTATTGTTTACTAATATGTTTTTGGAGATAAATAAATTTTTGAAATTGAAAAATTAGTACTTAACAGAGATTAAAGTAAATTACATTTTAAAAATAGGTTTCCAGAAATAAGCGTAGATAAGATAAAGATCGGGTATAAAAGACATTTTTCTATAAAACTAATATGATACAGTATTCATTTATCAAACTAATTTGTTCCAATATGAAGTACCTTTCCATCATAGCCTTTTGCTTGATTTATTCGACAACATGTGCAGATGTAAGTAAGAATATTTCATTTATAATAGATTATTTCGATATCCACTAATCTCCTGAATTCTTCTCGAACTTCTTTATACAGTTAAATACAAATAAATTATTGATCCTGCTTGTATCTAAAAATAAAGCATTATTATAAAACTCATAACCAAAAC
>CAJUYI010009189.1:0-10237 GCA_910591695.1 Galerucella pusilla | reverse complement strand
GAAAGGTAAGCACATTAAAATTATTTGAAAGCTTGGAATAATAATAGTTAAAAAATAATAATTTATATTATTGCATAAATAATTTGATTTTAATTTTTTTTTAGATATAATGCCACCAACTTGTTGGAAGAGCCATCAGGATATTTTGAGAATTTTTGTCGAATGTCAGCCTCTGATTTCGAATATTTATTAGGGAAAATAGGGCCTCTAATTACTAAAACTGATACCAATATGAGAAAGAGTATACCAGTACAAGAAAGGCTAGCGGTAACACTAAGATTTTTTGCCACTGGAGACAGTTTTAAGAGCCTATCATATTTGTTTAAATTTTCACCTCAAACCGTTTCCCGATGTGTTACAGATGTTTGCAGAGCACTAATAAATGAATTAAAAGATAAAATAAAGGTGAAGAAATTTATTCATATTAAATTGAAGAAACAAAAAAGAACGCAATAAAAATTTACAATTTTTCATAAGTGTTGACATAACTTGTTTCACTGGTTACTTCTTGAGATACTTCTTGGGTTGCTAAAATAACTTGTTGGGATATTACGTTGGACACTGCTGTCTCAAAAGGTGATGGTAAAGGGGAATTTGTTGTTCCAGAATATTGGCTGGAAAAGTGTGATGATGCAGATGATCCAGGTCTGCTTAAAATATTGTTAGGTTCATTATTAGGATAATGGCATTTACGGGAATTGGAAGGAAGGTTTTGAAGATTTGTATGGGGGGAATTATGGTTATATTTAAAGCGATAAATTAGTAGGTCAATCTCTAACATCACCATTTCTCTGGTGACTGGATCTAGATGTCTCAATTTAGTCGCCAAAAGTTCAGCATATAAGGAACACTGATCTGGGGGAGGTTTTTGTGCAATATTTTTAAAAACATTATAAGCCTCATTCATTTTTTTGTCCAAATCTGTTTCGACTTGAAATTTTCTTTTTGTACCCTTCGTTTCAGAAGTTTTTGATGGAATTTCATGCCCAATATCTTGAGTAACGTTCTCTTCTTCGTTCCCAATATCTTGGGTACCGCTTTCTTCTTTTCCGTCAATGCTTTCCCTTTCTTCTTCTTCTTGTAATACCTAAAATAATAGGGATAAATATTGGATATTACGCCGACAAAAAGTTATAATTATTCTAAATTTAAATACATCTACATTTTAATGTTGATATTCTAAAATTATGTCGTTTGGTTTCAGTTGCCGAAATCTTCAGATGAATGGCGTAAGATTTCCGAAGAATTTAAAAACAAATGGAACTTTCCCAAATGTTTGGGAGCCTTAGATGGAAAGCACATAATCATTCAGGCACCGCTTCAGAGTGGAACTGAATTTTACAATTATAAAGGTACTTTTAGTATAGTACTTATGGCTGTAGTTAATGCTAACTATGAATTTATATACGTCGACATCGGATGTCAAGGTCGTATTAGTGATGGTGGTGTGTTTAGAAACACATCTTTTTATAAAAAATTAAGTAAAGATCAATTAATGCTTCCTGAAAGCGAATCATCGGCCAACGAAGAAGTACCTTTACCTTATGTGTTTGTAGCAGATGAGGCGTTTGCTTTAACAACTCGTATGCTGAAGCCATATCCAGGAATTTACAACAAAGGTACCCAAGAAAGAATTTTTAATTATCGACTGTCCCGCGCACGCCGAGTTGTTGAAAATGTTTTTGGCATACTTTCCTCGGTATTTAAAATTTTTAGAAAGCCAATCTTGCTTGAACCTAGCCGGGTGACTGAAATTACAATGACATGTGTTTTACTGCACAACTTTTTACGCGAAAGTCGAACATCAAAATCAAGGTATATGCCACCTGAGTGCATCGATTCTGAAGTTGAGGGTTTCTTAACTCCCGGCACTTGGAGAAATGACCCAAACATGACATCGTTTTTGCCGTTAAAAAAAGTTGCAAGGAAGCCAATGGAGGATGCAAAAATAATAAGAAATTCTTACGCAAAATATTTTGCAACAAGAGGAGCTGTACCTTGGCAGAACAATGTATAAGAAGTTTAATTTAAAATGTTAAAATTCTGTTTTTTATGTAATAAAATTAATTTTTAAAACAAAATTTGTTTTGTTCTTGCGGTTATTATAACTTTTTTATGTTCAGCGTAGTAACTTAAATGTTTTACTACAATTTTTTTTCTATGTTACCTACCTTTAATAAATAAAATCGACTTACCTCCGAATTTGTAGTTGGATTGGGTGCGTAAATCCCTTTTAAAAAGCGATACATGAAATTAAAGGCAAACCACTCCGGTTTAACTACTTCATTCGTGCCACTTCCTGTTCTTGTGGATGCTTTAACCTTTTGCAATAGCCGGGCCAAGAAGTTCCATAAATATTTACATGCATGTAATGTTTCCTTCTAGAAACGCATCTTCCTTTACACCTTCGGGGAGATTGTATTCGGGTATATTCGCTTGTTTTTCTTGCGTACTCCATATTCTTTCAATCTTATCGTCCCCATTTTTTTCCTCATGCTCTTCACCCAAAACTCTATTTCCTTCTATATTTTCCTCACTCTCTATATTTTCATTGTCTGCTTCGGAATCGCTGTTATAGTCCATATCTTTTTAAGAAATTTCATTGCCAACCACGCAGTTTCCTTTTTCAACACGAGGTAGTTGATGCTGAATCCATTCATCTGATACTTCCTCGTCATCAGATTCAATATCTGTGTCCTGTTTGTTGTCCAGGTCCATCATAAACTCATCCATTTCCTCGTCATTTTCAATAATTTCCAGTAATTCTTTCTCTGACAAGGTTTTTTTATTCTTACAGCGCTTCTCTTCATCCTACGACAATGAACAAAAATTATAACCCCATAAATCCCAACGGTACTCCTGAGTACCGCTTATTAAAATTATATAAAATGTAATATGAATCAATACAATTGCCACTTTTTTATTTTCGACATAACAACTCACCATTATTGTTCCCAAAAATAACAAAGAACTCACTATAAACGTTACTAAATAAATTGAAACAAATTAAATCGCCTCAGTAACTACGTTGGTTTGCGGACAACTGATTGTTGGTGGTATTTTCAGTAGTAATACCCCTAGGGTCTTAATAATACCGAGATAATTTTGTCATAGAGAATGCTGAAAGCGTGTTGCTTGATAATAGCCCAAGGCCGCAGGCCTAGGGCTATTATCTTTGAGCAACACGCTTGAAGGATTCTCTACGACAAAATTTTGAGTATTTATCAAGACCCGAGGAGTATTCGATAAGATAATTTTTCACTTTGTGGATATCAAAAAATTGATTGTCAATCTGACGCTTAATACTTTTCAATACAAACTTTATTAGTTTTAATCAAAAATTATTCATTTTTATTTAAAACTACAGTTGTGAAAAGTACAATTGGCAAATTAATTGAATCGTTAGATGCAATACCAAATCTTTCCGACATTTTTAATCCAGTTGTCAGTTTGACGTTTATTTAATTTTTAATAATAATAATAATAATATATATTGCTCTTTGGTATTACAATTTATACATGAACAAGGTGTAGAGATGGTTACAAATTGTTTGCTTATTATGGTTATCTTAAATAGAAAAAGAAGTAAATATAGAAAGTAATATGTCTTGAAGAAATAACAATATAGATTGAATAGTAATAGAGAATTGAGGTGCAATCAGTTATTCATTTATGATGAACGATCTTAATTTCATCGCCTCGCTGAGAAATTTAAATATCTTTTTCAATACCGAGATATCGTTTGAGGTTAATAGAGCATCTAAATCATCTGAATATCTTCCGGATTTGGCAAGAATAGTTCTTAAGCCGCTATACATAGGACATGTCATAAGTATATGTTCGAGTGATTCGGGTGTTATTTGATTGCAAATTGAACAGGTTAGTTTTGTCTTAATTGTATACGGGGTGTTATTTATATATATGTACAAATTTTCAACATTAGCAGTTCGCAATTGTGCCATTAATCTCTTAATATAAAGGGGAAACGGGTATTTCATATAGTTGGTGGTTTCAAATGGAATGTGGTCTCCTAATAAGAATTTGTAACGAGAATTATATGTGCTGAGTAAAATTTTATTCATATCTTCCCTATAGTTGTGGCTAAAGAACTTAGATAAGATATATTCTTTATCAATGACCCCTATATGGGCAATATTTAATTCGAGCTGGCAATATTTTCCTAAACAAGCTTGAAATTGACTAATCCAATTATATTTCAAGTTGACATTATCAGCGTTATATAATTTTTTCAAACGGACAAGAGCTTTGTGAGTGTATCTGTTGTTCTCATGATTAGATATTCTATTCAGAAGCTCTATAGCTTGCTTTATAATAAAATAACCCAGCTTAGAAATATTAACCTCAGTTCGGATTACATATGCGGCTGTGCAGTTTTGTAAAAAGAGTAGGTTTTTCCAAAAATTATTTTGCATTTTTTCAGCTTCTTCTAAGTAACGTAGGGCCCAAATACTGCTAGCATATGTGAAAGTTGGTACGACTACGTTATTATATAGGGTTTTAATTGAGGTTATGTCTGAAATGTGTGAACAATTTATGGTTTTTAGAACCAGTGGCGGATTTAAACTTTTGCCGCCTAAGGGCTAGCGACAAATCTCCGCCCCCAAGTTAATTTATGGTTTGATTAAATTATCAGTTTGTAACTTGTAACATTTTTTTTTTCAATATATAAATACTATTTTATTTAAGTTGGAGTGGAACTAAATGTTTAATAGTAAAAAAACGAAAAACGTAGTTTGATTTGAGGTAATTAATTGTTATGCAAATTTTATTAAAATAACATATTGAAAGTAATATGTGATCGGTGATTCACCGACGGTGAAAATCTTTTAATAATACTGTTACTGTATGTACAATTGTACAGAATCCGAATACAAGCAAACCCACTTCTTTAATCAAAAACACTTTCTTCGTGAACTTGAATTTGAAAAGGAGTCAATAACATCAAAGTCCAATCTCTTTGTTATGTCAGATTCAATGTTCAGTATTGCCACATCCCTCAAACGTGCCTCAGTCATCGTTGATCTTTCGTAGCTTTTGATCCTCTTCAGGACGGAAAATGATCTTTCCGCTGAACAGTTCGATGCCGGGATTGTTAAAAACAGTTTTAATGCTATATCGACATAAGGATATAAGTCTTGAAGTGCATTATCGTGTAGAGCTTCGTAGAGTCCAATAATTGTCAGTGGGCGTTCTTTTTCTTTCAGTTCTTTCAAAAAGCCAAAAAAATGTAAACATTATCTAGCAAAATCTTCCGCCGTAGGGAGATCTTTGTGATACAAAGTGCACAGTTTCTTGCTGCATTCTCCAAGTGTTTTCATATTGGAGGCTTCTTTCCCATCATTATTATTGATAAGAAATCCAAACAACGAGTGAAGCTCATCATAAACAGTTTTTCTTCTTTCCATTTCAGAAATCAATGTGTCCAAAATGACGTTGTATGTATTCACTCTAAACTTGTCCCTACCAATCAACGTTACTTCTCCTTCTCTACTTTCATCGGACTGGAGTTTTCGTATACGCCTTCGTTTTGTTACGTTTTCGTCTTCATATGTAGTCTCTTCTGATTTTACCAGTGCCCCATTTTCATAAATTTCGAATTCAAGTTCTCCTCTGAGACTACGTATGTACTCGGATAAAGATGCATATAATAGTGCTACTCTTGATAAATCGGTTTCACATGCCTGTAGTTTTTTACTTGTTACATTGAACCTGCATAGCAAATCTCCCCATAGAATTGATAAAAAAGCAGTTTCTAATCTGTGTAACTGACGGAGGTAGGTGGATGCTTCACTCCGTGTGGTTGCTTTTTCTGTTTCGTCATTTGATGTAACTGTAAGGGCTTCTATGATTTCATTCCAGTCTTCATTTAATGCCTTGCAAGCGTCATCCCTTGCTGACCAACGTGTTTTTGACAAAGTTTTAAGGCTTTGGTTGTGTTTTTTATTCAGACAACTTGCAAGTACTTCCCACCTTTTGGTAGAGCACGAAAAGAAATTGTACAGGTTGTTAAGAAGCATGAAAAAGTTACGACTTTCTTCGCA
This sequence comes from Galerucella pusilla, assembly GCA_910591695.1. Taxonomy (NCBI): domain Eukaryota; kingdom Metazoa; phylum Arthropoda; class Insecta; order Coleoptera; family Chrysomelidae; genus Galerucella; species Galerucella pusilla. The sequence goes on along the minus strand of CAJUYI010009189.1, from coordinate 4,175 downwards.
ACTACTAGTCGAATGCTCCCCGACTAAATTCAGTGAATGAGCACTGCAAGGAGAATACATTGCTGTTGGTGTTTTTTCTCGAATTCTGGCTTGCAGACCAGTATATTTTCCTGACATATTAGAGGCATTATCATATGCCTGGCCCCTGCAGTTTTCTATATCAATTTCATACTTTTTCAGAACATCCATAACAGCATGGAAGAGCTCCTCTGATTTGTGGCCAACATTTGGTAGAAAGCAGAGAAATCTTTCCACTGGAAGTCCGTTTTCAGGAACGTACCTGATTATTATAGATAACTGGTCAACATGGGAAATGTCAGGTGTAGAATCGATCACTAAAGAAAAATATTTTGCTGCTTTTATTTCAGCTACTACTTCCTCTGTAACTTTTTGACCCATCACTTTAAGGAATTCTTCATATGTGGTGGAGGACAAGTATGAAGTGTGCCCTTGGCCTGGATTTCCATGCTTCGAAATGTGAGCCGCTAGGAAGGTGTCAAATTCTGATATTAGTTCAATACACATAATAAAATTTCCACAATTATGTGTCGACCCAAATTTCTCATAATGCCCTCTCAAAAGTAAACCAGCAGCAGCTAAGGACCTCACAACTGCAACTACTCGTTTCAAAACATTTCTCCAATAACTCTTTTCATCCTCAAGTTGAATCATAATCTGAGAGTCAATTCTTCCGGCCGTTGTCATTCTTCTTTTCATTACTAAGACACAAGATTTGTGGTCTGATGAATTTTCATGGCTTTTTAAGTAGTCGCTTCCGTGTTTCCAGTCATCGAATCCCTCTTTTGCTAGTTTCGAAATTCCTCCAAAAAGTTGACATGGTATACAAAAAAGTTTCCCAGAACTTTCGGAGTACATTAGGTAGGATCTTTTGACTTCCTGTCCATTAATTAAGTTAGTTTTAAATAGAGTTTGAGTTAGGAAGCGATGTTGGCCGCCGATGAATCTTTTGGAACGACTAAAATCTAAGTTTGAAACATCCTGGTTGAGTGCTTAACACTCTATCTCGAGTGTTATCATTTACTGGCCACAGAGCAGGGTCACATACAAAATCTGTCTCTTGATTATCGTTAAGTCCTGTAATATTTGAACTTGTATGGGGGACTGATTTAAGGATCTGCTTAACATTGTCATATGTAGAGGTACACCCAATTTCAGAGTATTTGAAACAATTGCTCCGTTCTTCTGTTGTTGGTGACGTTGGTGTTGCAGTTTCATGGCTACTCACTGATTCTTCTGAGTTCAAAGAACTGGTACTCGGGCCTAATTCACTCTCGGGAAATTTTGTTTGTGTAGGCAGGTCTGATTCCACGAAATTTTTGCTTTCAGGCAATCCATTTCCAGATTCGGGTTTTTGGAAGAAAGTAAATATTTTACTGGTCTTATTTATTACTTCCTGTTCTCTTTTATTCTTTTGTAATGTTGCTTTTCTGTAAGCAGCACCGCTTAGACGCTTTCTGCCGTCACTCATGATTTTTTCATTGAAATTCCTGAAAAAACGTAATGAAGAAATGAAAATTCAACATTGTTGTAAAATTAAAATATCATCATGTTGGTAAAACGCTAAGTCTTTCTGTTTGATTTTTCAACTCGAAAACTGTATAGGCTAGGGCTAGGAACTTGAAATTTTGCACATTCATTACTGCAATTATTACTGAACTAAAAATTCCACTTGTATTTCCATCCAGGTAAAATGGTAAAATATTATATTGTTAATGTTTTTACTTTCTTTTTTAATGCTGGAAATGTAACAGGCTTACAAGAAATATCTACTAATACGCCCTACTAAAATTACCAAATTAGACTATGCTAATATATTGTCTTTTGTCTACTCACCGTTATGAAGAAAGACGAAAGAAAGTTTGATACATCAATAGCCTACCATCTCACAATAATGTGCAATTAAATGCAAAACGTACGCAATTTAAATACTGTATGCAACTGTACAACTGAACGATAACTTAAAAGGGCTATAAAACTTCACCTGAGATCACTGACAACATGAACATTCAACAAAACACTGGATACCGTATAATGTTGCTCTGTTGCTCTACAGTAACTCGTGAGTCATCACGCCACTTCGCTGATTCGAACGAGTCCATTGCTGTTTTCGGGGGATGGGAGCTTGGTAGAGGCCGTTGAGGGATGATGCGATAGTGCGTATTATTAGTGGAGGTGGAATGTGGAAAGGTTTGATCATTAACAGTACGTGTGACTGAGTAGTTTCTCTTCTGTTTTGTTTTAACCCTTCACTCTCCTAGTTATGAAGTTTATTTATTGATTTTAACTAAATATTTTTTTAAGTTTCAAACTAAAAAAAAAAATGCTTCTAAAATTTGCCGCCCTTAAATATCTGCCGCCCTGGGCTGCAGCCCCTACAGCCCTCCCCTAAATCCGCCACTGTTTAGAACTAAACCTTGGGACAGTCTTGCTTTCTGCTCACGGCTTTTGAGGTTGTTCATGAAAAGTCCATTGAATGAAATAATTACACCTAGATACTCGTAGGAATTCACTATTTCTATTTTAGAGCTTTTATATGTGAATTGAGGTTGTTTACCCAAGTTAGATCCTCTCCGGAAGACAATAATTTTTGTTTTTGACGTGTTAACTTCAAGATTGAATTTATCGCAATATGACTCTAAGATTTTTAAATTATAAGACATTTCAATTTGTGACTCAGCAAATAGGGCTAGGTCGTCTGCATACATTAGCATGTTAATGTTCGTTGTTTCATCTAATGTAACTTTTATGTTTTTTGAAATAGCTATCCAGATCAGAGATAAATATGGAAAAAAGAAGGGGACTAAGCGAGTCACCTTGTAAGACACCTTTCGTTATTTTAATTTTATCTGAGACATTGCCGTTTTGTTCTATATAAAAATGTGCTGAGTTATATAAGGAAAGAAGAATTCTGAGGATTTTTGAACTAACACCTTGTAAATAAAGCTTTTCCCAGAGTACTCTATAATCTAAAGAATCAAAGGCCTTTCTAAAATCAACGAATAAAACAAAAAGTTTCCTTGAGGAAAGACGTAAATAGTTATTAATAATTGCATGAAATATAAAAATATTATCGTTGCAATCGCGAGATTTACGAAAGCCTGTTTGGCATTCTGGTAGTATTTCACTGTTTTCCGCGTAGTTTGTAAGTCTAATATTGATAAGTTGTGTAAATAATTTTGTTTTGTGGTTAAGAAGCGCTATGCCGCGGTAATTGTTTGGGTCGCCTAGTGGTCCTTTTTTATGGAAGTGAATCATTTTAGAAATTGCCCATTTAGGGGGTATTCTTTCTTCACATAAGATTCTATTGAATATATTTTTTAAATAGAATATCCAATCAATGGGCAGATTTTTGTAAAACTCGTTAGATATATTATCATCGCCAGGTGCTTTATTATTCTTTGCTATGTTTAATACATGATATATCTCTTGTATGGTGAAGGGAGTATCCATATATGGATGTAATACATCTGTGAATTGGGTGTTTACGAGTGGGGTGTGCTGATAAAAGTCTTTATAGAAAATTAAAAATTGATCCATTTCTATAGCACTTTTTATGTTTTTATTTTTATTTTTATTCAATTTTATTTCCATCCAGAATTCGTTGGGATTTTTTATGTTTCCAAATTTCACTATCTGATTTTTTTGGTAAACACATTTCTTATGTTTAATGAGTTTTTTAATTGATTTTTAATAAAACATAAACACCAAACTGAAAACACCACATGTAGGGTATTATCGCTGTAATACAGCGGTGATTGGATGAAATTTGACACATGACTTGAAATTAAGCAATTTGATTGGTTACTATATCCAGTAAAAAATTATCACTGACAGATGTCATGAGCAGCGTTGCCATGGATTCGAGGTAGATACTTGCATAGGTCTTTTAAGTACCGTCAGTGTTTGAGAACATTTTAATCGTAGGTTACGGAGATATTGGGGTAAAAAGTCCTTGGACTTTTAAGTACCGTTGGGAAAATGTCATCGCGTAAGAATTTAAGCCTCCGGTAGACAAAGGGATACAATACATAAAATTTATAGGGTGAAAAAGTAGCACAAGTTATTTGACAACCATAGTAATTATTTGTTTGGTAACTTGAAGTTATTCAATCAATTTGAGCTTGATAGGGGCGTCAGCAAAAGAATATGATATA
>CAJUYI010009188.1:0-10237 GCA_910591695.1 Galerucella pusilla | reverse complement strand
AACAATCCTAATGAATTTGCTCTAAAACGGAGGTTTTTAAAAATTTTTCACCACTCTAATTCTCCTTATGCACTCACACACACTCACCCACTCTGTACGATCGTAATTGCATTCATTTAGTTTAGAAAAGCCATTCTGAAAATTTTATTTCAGATTAAAAATATGAGGTTCTCTTTTTGTCCGCTAGCGTAGTTTCCTTTTCAATTTCCCCTTTTTAAATAATGTAATTTTAAGCCGTAGTAGTTAATTTTTGGTGGGAAATTGTCTGCAAAATTTGTGAGTTGCCAGATTAATTTATTAGATTGAAAAAAATGATTCACTGTTTTGTATTGATATTAAATACAGACCTATCGATGCTTCGGCTAACGATGTTCATTGCATTCATTAAGAGTAACATGTGTCTATAGACAGAGAAATTAAAAAAATACGTCGCCAGGTGGCAAGTGCGTGCGTTTCAATAGCAATTTGCTATAAGTACGTTTACTACACCAACGGGATAAGTTTGGTATGCAATTAAATGCATAATTATTGTTAAACAACGTGGATGCATTTCCAATGCACATACGAGCCTCTGCTACATTTGATAATTCCGAAACTATGTTCATGAATACATGGATATTATCCGTTCTGTTGAAGTCATATTCGTTTTTAATTAAAAAAAAAACGCTCATAGTTAGACGCTTCGGATTATTTAAGGGAATATTGACTCACAGAATCCAGAAGTTTTCACAAAATACTGTAATTTGCGACACTATTTGACACGATTGTATGGAACGAAATAGATTTTGGAAAAATGAAGGGGACTAATCAATAGCTTCAATAATAAGCCCAGTTTAGTCAAAATATTTTAGTGGATGACCAAAAGTGATAGGTCCAATCCTGATCCACTCAAGTAGAATAGTGTTGGTGACGACGTTTAGAGCCTGATCTGCTGGACATTTGAACCCCAACACCTTTCGTCCAGCGTGGAAGTCAATTTTTCATAGAACTACTTAGATTATAAGGAAAATTGAGAAGATAATTCACCAGCTCCAAAATGGAGCCTCAATTAGGACCCAGTGACACCTACGGCCTAACGACTTCGACAATTGCGGAACTAGCAAAACGTTAAACCCATGCCCAATTCCTTAAGAAATGGGATTTAATCAAAAGATGCAGTTTTGCCAGGATCATCCTGGGCGACCCTGGGAAGCTGGCGCCGAAGAAATATTTGACGATGACCAGGAAAAACCTTCGTTTAACAGTAGGATTTCTGACTGACCACTGTCAACTAAGGAAACACCTCCTTACTATGTGTAACCTATTATTTATTTAAAATAATAAGGCAAGATAAATTGCAACGGCGACACAATGTGGAGAGCACCTCAGGTGTGAATTCGGAGACCAAACTAATATCAGTTCAGGGAGTATTTTTACCGGTTCGCGGGTAATCCTACTTTATTTAAGTTATTGAAGTTAATGAGATAATAGATGAAGTTAAGATACCAAAAGAATTTAATAAGTTAATAAATCAAGTTAAGGAATGTAATTAAAATTAATCAAGAAAGGTAAGTGGGCGCCACCCTGAATAATATTAGTCGACTTGTTTTTCACCTCACAACTCTCTATCAACAAACCTGGAAATGCTGGAAAGGAAGGAATATGAACAACGTTGTTAAATTTACAAGTTGTATAATGATTTCAAAACTAATATCACAGTGAATGTTTGTTGTTTTATGTTGTTCACGTTGTTTACGTTGTTTGTTGTTTTACGTTGTTTTACGCTGTTTTACTTTCCTTAGTTTCTTGGGACAGGTCCTAGGTGTCTGATGTTAATCCATGGGAATTTAGTTCATGGAAACTACCTCATAGAAACTACTTCATAGAAAGCTCTTCGTTCGGAATGTCACGTACAAATTGGCAGGTACAAAGTGGCAGGTACAAAGTGCTAGGAAAGATACAGTGTATCAGCAATAGTTATTTTTATTTTTTATATATTCTAGGTTGGTAATTAGATTGAACTAATTAATTTATTAAATATACATATTTCAAAGACTTCAACTATATACATGTGAACCTTTTATCAACTGTATAAGAAAAACTACCAAAGAACAAGATAAAAAAAAACAATATCGCTGTATGTGTGTATCTGGCGCTTATCACTAGGAGGAAAAAATATAAAAGCAAGAATCAGAAATGAAAAGCATATACGTAAATGCAACTTACCATTCACATTGAATGCACTTTAGAAAAAAAAAGTTTGAGGTAAACCTCTCACAAGAAATTAAAAGTGTTGACCTTATCGTTCCATGGTTCACAGGAAAAAGAAAGCTTATTCTTACTACTGGCTATTAAATTGAACCATGCGATGAGCAATGGACATACGTTGCGTATCCCTTTCCTGTTCACATGCTCCGCTTCGAGAAAGAATTTACATATTAGTAGTGTGTTCTTAATTTCTCTCTCTATAGGAGAGAAGAATTGAAATATTTGGCCATTATCAGTGTATACTGATCCTCACCAACGGAGATTATCCGTCGCACATTAAATGTAAAAATTTGCCTTTCAGCGGTGATCGATGCTACAGGTTCTCGACGAGAATCACATGTTGGTAAGGAAAAAGGACTGGCTACTCGCCATCCGGTAGATATTTAAATATTCCAATGATAGTGGCCAAATATTACGTCACATATGGGGCTAGTGGACACACCTCTATGCAGGATGTGTGACCAGGAAGATGAAACTGTCAGGCATGTCTTATACGAGGAGTGTCCAGAGTTATCGTCAATAAGAGAATGTGTGCTCGGTGAGTCTAGGCCTACACCTGCCGATATAAAGGAGATGTCTCCTAGTAACCTGTTCACCTTCCTGGGAAGTACAGGATGGACCTAGGAGAACAACTCCTCGGGAGGATGTACAATGGGTCACATATAGCCTAAGTGCTGTGAGCCTACACTCACTACACTAACTAGCTCCAAAAAAGCTACTACTACGTACCCAAAATTTTTATCCATTAAACTCAAATAGTGTTTGGTCGAGGTTTAAAGTCTGATCTACTGGTTACGTCAAATTTCATAAAATACTAAAATTGCAAGACATTTAGCCTCATCACTTCGTCCCAACGTAGTTGCTTACAAATTAGTATTGAGCCTCATAGATTGTGAGAAAAAATTTGAGTATAATTAACTAACAAGCTCCAAAAAGGTTTTTGCTGAATAGAAAAAGTGCCACAGTGACCAAAATCCTGATCCATTCAACAAGAATAGTGTTGGGCCGAGGTTTAGAGTTTAGAGTCTGCTGATTACATCAAGACATTCTAGCCCCAACACTTTTCGTATCAATTTGAGGGTCTACAATTAAATTATGAGGAAAATTAAGCCTCCATTAGTCCTTTCAGAGTTGCAAATGTGCAATTCCTTTCGGAATTAGTACTAGTCTAGCCTTTTTCCATGGGAACTCGCTTTTGTCGAGTAGGTTCGTGAAGAACCAAAAAATGGCCAATTGCAAAAGGTCATACGTGGTAATATGATTTAGTAATAATATAATTTGATACACTTTTAAGGGTGTGTGCTAGCCCTTAAGTTGCACGATGCACGTATGCCGATTATTTTGCGATGGATTTTTTTTCATAAACTAACGTTTGGTGTCTCGGCATACGTGAAACTAAAATTGCAAAATGCAATTTTTCATTGCAATAAACAATTGAATTATCTGTCGTTTCCCCCACCGGCAAATATTTATTTTGCTTGATTGTTAATGTAAATGAGCATAGTTACCGAATCTCAAGGAGGCATACCTTTAACTATCATCACGCTTTTTTGCAGCGGGCTGACGGTCTATTTGGGAACAGTTTAGATATAGCTTGCTTGGCTTCTTCCCTAGACGGTTTTTTTTGTCTTGGTCAGTTTTTTGGTGACAATCTTGTACCCAAGACTCCAGGGATCATCATCAACTTCATCACAAATTCTTTTCCACTCCAAGGAAAATTAAGCCTCCATTAGTCCTTTCAGAGTAGCAAATGTGCTACCGTGACCAAAATCCTGATCCATTCAACTAGAATAGTGTTGGCCTGAGGTGTAGAGTCTGACATACTGGTAACATCAAGACATTTTAGCCCCAACACTGATCGTATTAATGTGGGGGTCTACAAATTTGTATTGAGCCACATAAATTGTTAGGAAAATTAAGGAAATCATTAATTAAAACCAAAATGGAGCCTAAATCAGTCCTTTCAGAGTAGCAAAAGTGCTAGAAATATCCTACCGTAACCAAAATCTTGATCCATGAAACTCAAATAGTGTTGAGGCCGACGTTTAGACTTGTTACATCAAATTTCATAAAATACTGAAATTGCAACACATTTGGACCCAAAACTTCTACCTAATCGTAGTGTCTCACAAATTAGACTGTGAGCAAAATTTAGGGTACAACTAACTAACTAGCTCCAAAAAAGGTCCTTGCTTAATAGCAGCAATCCTAGAAAATTCGTTACGTGACCAAAATTCTGATCCATTCAACTAGAGTAGTGTTGGGCCGAGGTTCAGAGTCTGACCTACTGGTTACATCGAGACATTCTAGCCCCAACACTGTTCGTATCAATGTGGGGGTCTACAAATGCGTATTAAGCCACATTCATTGTGAGGAAAATTAAGGGAATAAATAATTGGAACCAAAATTAAGCCAAAAATAGTCCTTCCAGAGTAGCAAAAGTGCTAGAAATAGTCTACCGTAACCAAAATCCTGATCCATCAAACTCAAATAGTGTTGGGTCGAGGTTTAGAGTCTGATCCACTGGTTACATCAAATTTCATAAAATACTTAAATTCCAAGACATTTAGCCTCATAGCCTCATAGATTGTCAGCAAAATTAGACGTTTAATTAACTTACAAGCTCCAAAAGAGGTCCTTGCTGAATAGCAAAATCGTACCGTGACCAAAATTTGGATATATTTATCTAGAATAGTTTTGGGCCGGTGTTAAGAACCTGACAAACTGGTTACATCTGTTTTTTTTCATTTCAGATGCACCGGTTTGTAGTAGAGATACCGATATAACGATAATCGGAGCATCATTGGATGAGGTGATCAAAGTTAGATGTCAAGTAGCGGCAGATCCGGCCGACGTTAGTTTTTTATGGCAATTCAACAACAGCGGAGAAAGTTTCGACGTATCTCCAGCTCGATTCGCTACATCCAGTGGCAATGTCAGCGAATTAATGTATACGCCAGCTTCGCAAAGAGATTACGGTACTCTCACTTGCCTCGGATCCAACAAAATTGGCAGACAAATAGAACCGTGCATATTTCAAGTAAGTTATAAGACATACACAATTGAGACAAAAATATCCAACATTATTTTTAAGGTTGTACCAGCTTCGAAACCGAATCCCTTAACGAACTGCACCCTTCGTTCGGTGAGTAATCAGACTTCGGAAACTGTAGAAGTCGAATGTCGTGCCGGATATGACGGTGGTCTTCCGCAACGTTTCGTCTTGGAAGCTTACGACGCGCACTCCATGAGGTTAAGACTGAACCAAACGACGTTCGAAACAACGGAGTTACCTTTATTTCGATTAGACATCGGAGAATTATTACCGTCACCGCCATCGCTGAGAATAGTCGTTTATGCCGAAAACGCCAAGGGAAAGAGCGAGAAAGTCGTGATGGATGATATTCTATTAAACGACGCGGAAAAAAGAACGGGTAAGTTGTTTATTTATTTTTCCGTCGTCCGTGTATTAACATATGCTATTAACGTTCTCAAAATTAGACAAAATCATACATTGATGACCTCTATTAATGCATGATTTACATTAATCAACGATTTTTCTATAGGCAACCCAACGCACATCTTATACATTATATTTATATTGACAGTTGTCGGTGGTGTAGGTAACCAAACATACAATAACGTCTTCAAAAAATGAATCCTAGTATTGGAATACTCCTAGTTTTTGACTTACATATCGTTTTTATTTCATTATTCTACAAAATTATTAGTAGGTATATTAAGTATTAAGAACGGTAAGGGTTGTTTACCGGTCGACAGCAATGTTTGCAATTTTGCTGAAGACCGATATTGGTTCGAAATGCTTATACCATTTTTTGCGCGATCGTTTTGAAATAAATTACGAATAAAATAATTTTAATTTCTTCGGAATGGACGAGATGTCAAAAATTACATTTATACTTCTCGTTCAGCTCAAAATATAATTTGCATTTTGGTGAAATTGTTTTTATGCTATTTATTACTTTTTATATTGTTCTGTTCGGTTCTGTTCATCAAAACATACAGTGTGGAAACCACTTATGGAATAAAATTCTTTATGTCATTATTTTAGAAAATTATAAAAAATGCCGAGTCACGTCAACTTTTGAATTGAGTTGTGCGTTATGTAAACATAAATTTAAATGTACAGGGTGATTCACGCAAGTATGCCATAGAGAGTGTTGTTTTTTTTATGAAACACCCTGTATATTTGCATATTTTTGAAATCCTCTTAATGAACCGATTCCAACAAACTAAATAATGTATGGTCAATTATGAATTATACAGGGTGAAATTTTAAAATTAATAATTTATTCACTTGAAATATTGGTACTTTTTTAAATTAGCTAAATATGGATTTATCAAAAATCTAAAAACTAACTAATTATTAGACGTATTTGTATATTAAACAAAACCTGCTACGCCCATGAATTTTATCATAAATACCTAAAAATTGCCTAAAAACGCCAATAATTAGACAAAATCAGTAAATAATGTGGATTGTTTTCTATTCTGTCAGTTGTTGATGTGTTGACAGTTTATACTGAAAAAGTAAGATCTTTGTCAAACACTCTTTCCTTGTTGACATAACAATGAAATATTTAACTGAGACTCACCGAATTGAGAGTTTAATGATGATCGGGTACGGGGATAACTGCAGAAGTCAAGTTGAAGTGGCAAACTTATTTAATCACAGGTATCCCGAATTGCCCAATATTTCACAAAGTACTGTGTCTAAAATTCATGCACAATTCAGAGAACTTGGACATGTCAAACCATTGAAAAGAAAACAACACTTCGTTGAAGATGATGTGAAAGTGGATATTTTGTTAAGTGTCGAAGAGAATCCAACTTAATAATGTTAGTCATACAACTGTTCTAAGATGTCTTCTTAAAGAAAAACTTGGATGCGTGAGACACATACTCAGTACCCTCAAAAGGTGAACGTTTGGGCCGGTATCATAGGCGACCATATTATTGGTCCTATATTTATAGATGGAAATTGTCAGCTGAAAAATATTTAAATATGCTTAGAAATGAAGTTATTCCTGCGTTGGCAAACTTATATCCAAACGCAATAGATCCTAGCTTACCGAATGAAAATGTTTGGTTCCAGCAAGACGAGGCATTATGCTTTAATGGTAAGAACTTATTCAGATGAAATCTTCCCCAATAAATGGATTGTACGAAGAGGTACTATTGAGTGGCCAGCTAGATCGCCAGACCTTACGCCGTTAGATTTTTTTCTGTGGGGTTATCTCAAGAACAAAGTATATGCAACACAACCAACTAGCATTGTAGACCTCAAAGACAGGATAACTACAGAAATATGGAATATTTCACTTCAAACTTTAAACAAAGTCAAGGAGGAGTTCTGTAGGAGACTATTGCTATTTGCCAACAACTAGGTGGAGAACATTTTGAGCATTTATTTTAATGTATTAAAATCAAATACATCAGGTATTTTATGAATGTGTTTAATAGCTGTAAAAATAAAAATTTCACCCTGTATAATTCATAATTGACCATACATTATTTAGTTTGTTGGAATCGGTTCATTAAGAGGATTTCAAAAATATGCAAATATACAGGGTGTTTCATTAAAAAAAAACACCGACTATGGCATACTTGCGTGAATCACCCTGTATATTTAAATTTATGTTAACATAGCGCACAACTCAATTCAAAAGTTGACGTGTCTCGGCATTTTTCATAATTTTCTAAAATAATGACATAAAAAATTTCACTTCATAAGTGGTTTCCACACTGTATAAATCTTCTTATTTTTTCTGTTCCTTTTGTGTAATGAATAAAGTAATATATTATTTAGGACCACTTAAATGTATGTGTATGTAATGTATGTAATTTACTTACCGACGTCTGAACGGTAAGTAAATTACGTCTTAGCCCTACATATATTTAAGTGGTCCTAAATAATATATCACTTAATTCATTACACAAAAGGAACATAAAAAATAAGAAGATTGATATTTTTTCAATGAACAGAATCGAACAGAACAAAATATAAAAAGTAATAAATAGCATGAAAACAATTTAACCAAAATGCAAATTATATTTCAAACTGAGCGAGAAGTATAAATGTCACTTTTGACATCTCGTTCATTTCGAAGAAATTTAAATTATTTTATTCGAAATTCGAATATTTCAATACGATCGCGCAAAAAATGGTATAAGCATTTCGAACGTTAAGGAAGATACCGGTCTCCAGCAAAATTGGAGGCTTCGCTAAGCCTCCAAACATTGCTGTCGACCGGTAAACAACCCTTACCGTTCTTGATACATACTATAGTGTTGAAACAATGAAACATCCAAAATATAATGTAAGAAAAACGAAAACAGTGACATTTGTACTGGCGACCTTCTCTGTGACATTTCAATCTCATTATTTATTTTAGACAGTACTTACCTATGAAACTAATAACTATTTTTCCAAGTTATCGTAAATATAATGTGATTTCTTTTACAGACGGTACTAACAGCGTAAGTTTAGTACCCTTGGCAGGATTATTAACGGGCTCGTTACTCACTCTGGGATTGGCAGTTCTAGTAATCGTAGTGGTGGCTGTAAGAAGGAAAAGAGATTGCGACGGTCGAATGCATTGTCCCCATCACTTAAATATTGGTAAGTTGAAAGTTTTAAGCGAAAAAAAGTTGTTTTTCCCCTACTAGCTGTGAAGTTGACAATTATTGCTTCTTCTAGCCAACTGAGAAGTTGAATTTATCTATTAGTGGTGGATAATTTCTTTCTATTATCAACCTAGGTCAATAATGAACATATTTAAATATTTTGAGAATTCAGGAATAGTAGTCCAACAAAACCTTGTTATAATTGTGCTACATAACCTTGTGCCACATAATTTTGTATACTCTGGAGATTGTCTTTGAGATTGTCTTTAACATATTTGCTGCTAAAAATTACCCATCCGGCATGCCATCTCTAGAGTAGAGAGAGTAGAGCTGGAGAATATGGCACGTGATCAAAGAGCAAATAGAGTGTTACTTTACCGAAAGCGATTGTATTTGCAGGAAAATTAGAGGTTAAAAGAAGTATATACCTCACGAGAACTTATTTTCCCGACATATTCGACTCACCACGTCAAATTTAGTAGTTGAGGTGCGCATGCGTCAAAGCAGCCTTTAATGTGAGCTGATTAGCGCAGTTGGTAGGGTATTTAGCTTACAACTCAGAGGTCGTAGGTGCGAAACCCGGTTAGGTGCTGGGTTTTTTGTTTTTTTTAGTTTTATATTTCTTATTTTCTGATATTTACATATTTATTTCAATATTGTTATGTTACTACTAAATTTGGCAACGTTGGAATATGTCGGGAAAATAAGCTCTCGTATATACCTTGACATTCAAAAGCGAACGGATTTCGTAAATAAATTCATTTATAAATTAATAAAGTGGTGTATATGTTATCGTGAAAGACCGAAATCTGGTGAATGTCGAGATACACCGGTGAATGTCAATATTCTCAACGTTGCTTGACGTATGTCCGAAATATTGTTGAAATTTCATTATTTCTAGCTTACTCCTGCGATTGTCGACATTCAGGATGCACTCATGGTGTATATAAAAATATAAAGTGGAATATAAAAAATTAGAACAATATCTTATTTATTGCAACAACTTAAACTACCGTGGTACTTCGAATTGCACAAAAGTTCCTTGCTTCTACAGCTGCATTTAGTCGTGGAACACTTCCTTTTGCAGTTACAACGTGTATAGCATTGCCCTCCACTTTTTAAATTAGCAGAAGCTACTTCTCTTAGCTACATTTCTTTTGTTGAATCTTTGGTTAAATGATCTTGATATACCATTATAAACTTGTAATCGCTATCCCTGTGTGATTGCAAGTCTATCAAGTCGACTTGACATCTAGAGTTCAATTCGGAACTGAGCATTGGTTTCACAACAATAACTTTTTTAAGCGAGTGTCACAAAAAATGAAGTTTTACGGATCTATTA
>CAJUYI010009187.1:0-10238 GCA_910591695.1 Galerucella pusilla | reverse complement strand
AGGTCGATGAACAAATAACAAAACCCTAGGAGAAATGAACTAAACACCAGTGGCGTAGTTGATTTCTTTTTTGGGGGGTTTCTCGCTTACTTATCAAAATTCTCCTTTTCAAATTTCATTGTTGGCTAGACAGCGATTTAGAAGGAACTCTTTTTAAGGGTTCCATACTTATAGGCTGTCCGTCTGTCTGTCTGTCACCGGGATGTATATATCATGAACCCTAATAGTTGGACTGTTGAAAATTTCACACATGATATATTTCTGTTGCCGCTATAACAACAAATGCTTAAAAAGAGAATAAAATAATTATTTAAGGAAGCTCCTATACAACAAACGTGCTTTTTAAAAACAAAATACTTTTGCGCCATCTATGAGGAACAGAAAGACACTTGAAATATCCACAGAATATTGGCGCAAGAGTCCGACTCACAATTGTGACAAAAAATTGAATACAGCATATTATTTGATTCAATAGGGAGGATTTACAGTGATCTATCGTCAGGTTTCTCTATACTTTCAATGAGTTAGTCCCAGCTCACACGTTACGGTAACGGTATATCGGGTATATTGGGTAAACCAAAGTGATGATCGTTAGTCTGTTATTATTATCAACGTACTACACGGTGAACAGGTGTCTTATCTTGAATTTAGTTTATTGTTTAGTTTAGTTTCAAATCAAACACTATATCAATTGCTCGCACTATACCTGAGTAGCCTTTAGATACGGTACGGTTAACCGGAAGCATTTAACGAGAGATGACAAGCCAATAGATAACGAGGAGATCGCTCTCTACTAAAGGAACCTACATCTATCCTAAAAACTGTAAAACAGGTAGATATAATTGAAAATCGATTTTTTTTTAAATTTGGCGTACGGTTTTCTAACGGAACGTGTGCGCTGGGACTTACATGGCGTCACTTTATCAAGGTATTATCGAATTGTGAAATTTTAGAACATTTGTTTGTTTAAAACTATTCGTAATAATCTATAACATTTTCTGTTTACTTTATGGTCGATAAAAGTATTGATAAAGTTATAAGCAGATTAATATTTCGTAATTAGATGTACACGGAAAAAATATTATGTTACGTTGGTAATGACATTTTATTGCAAACTAGATTTTACTTCTAAATCAAATCCAAATTTGATTGGAAACAAATCAACAACTTATTTTAATATAAAGATAAGAAAATATGAAAATTCATATATCTGTCGTTGTATTTTTGTTTTGTAAAGAAAAATAAACAATATATCGCCCCGATTCAAAATTGCACGATCACAACTTCTGATGACAATTTTAATAAAAAGGTTTGTATATAGCTTTTGGAGGTTAACGACCCATTTGTCTGGATATAAGTTCATTGTACACGGAGAACGTTTCTAGAGGGGTTAGTGATGATGATAATAACTTTTATCGGGGTGGAGACCAGAGAGGGATTTAATTTCAATTTTTGTTGAATGTACAGTGTGTACTTGAAAGTTTGTGACGAGACCTTTACAAGAGTCTTAAAAAAGTGCAATTGATAAAATGCTCACGTTTGACATTTTTACCAAACTAATAGACAAACAAGAAGCGACACTATATACAGGGTTGTCCTAAGTGGCATGGAAGGTTCTTGGCCTAAAAAATATAACAATCTGACGCAACTTTCTTTAATAAAATAATGATAAGAAAGATACAGGGTGGCAAAGTTGGAATGTCAAAAATGTTTTTTCTCAGTAAATTGGAAAATTTTGGATATATAGTGCTATTCAAAAGTCCCCTCCCCCCCTCGTATCTTTTGAAAGGCTACACTTTCATTAATAAAATTTGGAGGGGTGAAAATAAAGTGTTGTAAACTTCTCTACGAATTGTAACAGGTGACGTAATAGTAATAGATGACGTCACAGTGCCACTCTGGCCAATAATTTTAAATAGGACCTTATGGCAAGTGATCTCGTTTGAAAGGCATTGACATTAATTTTGTTTGGGTTTAAACTAATTTTGATGGATACATTAAATAAATACCAAAATTATTATTTCACATTCAAATGGAAGATTTTTCGGTCCGCCTCTGGTTAGTTGTCAAAAAAATTGACGTTTTTAATTTAATAGTGTTGCTTTGCAGAGTTTTTCTAAATAGCTTGAATATTTAATTTTATTATTGTTTAACGAGACGTTTAAGAGTTTACATAGGCAAAATGGTACGTACTCAAGCCGACAAAGTAGCAGCTATCTTAATAATTGGTGAATCTAGAAAGAATCTCCATGAAGCGGAACGTTTATTTAATGAGAGATACCCAGATCGCTCTATCTCGAGAACTTTTTGAGGGAGCTTCTTCACAAGTTTGAAGCTACAGGTAGTGTTCAAGATGCCAAACGATCTGGTCGACCAACATTTAGTGATCATAAAAAAATTAATATAGTTGCTGAAATGGTAGTAAATCACACTCCCTCTTCAACTAACGTTGCGTCTATCTGTGAAGTAAGTAAAAGTACAGTACAGAGAGAGTTGGCTAAAAATAAATTTCATCCATACAAGTTAAAAATGGTGCACCACTTTTCGGATGACGACCCCGACAGAAGACTCGAATTCTGTGAATGTATGACAAATAAAATTAGTCAAAACCCACATTACACAAAAACAATTGGTTTTAGTGACGAAAGTACTTTTTGCCTCAATGGAAATGTGAATACACAAAATGTTAGGTATTGGAGTGACACAAATCCTCACACCTTTCGTGAACAACATACCCAATTTCCAGAAAAAGTCAATGTTTGGGCAGGTATTTTGGGAAACCGCATAGTTGGTCCTGTCTTCCTAAATTCAAATTTAAGCGGTGAAGTGTATCTGGAGATGTTACAAAATGCAATTGAGCCGTTAATTCTGGAAGATAATTCAGATGAATTCGGCCATCTGGAAATAACATTTCAACAAGATGGTGTTCCTGCACATTATGGTGCAGTAAGACGTTACCTGGATGAAGAATATCGAGGTAGATGGATCGGCCGGCGAGGTCCTATAGAATGGCCACCTCGGTCACCAGATCTGACACCATTTTTCTATGGGAGTACTTGAAATCCAAGGTTTATACTACGGCACCAGATAGCATTGGCGTTTTGAAAGAAAGAATTATTGAAGAATGCAATGCAATTTCAGCTGACACATTTGAACGAGTACGACAAGAGTTTACTAATAGGATGTTTTACTGTCAGGAAGTAGACGGAGCAAATTTCGAACACTTGCTATAAGAATACTAGAAAACACATCAAAATCGATAACATTTTATGATTTCTCAAGCCATAAAAACTTTATCTTCAAATTTTTACGTTTGTATATCAAAAACCTTTCAATTTACTGAGAAAAAAACATTTTTGACATTTCAACTTTGCCACCCTGTATCTTTTTTATCATCAATATGAAATTGAAGGAAGTTGCGTCAGATTTTAATATTTGTAGGCAAATAATCTTCCATTTCACTTTGGTCCATTACTTACCGACCACCCTGTATAAATATAAAATACTTCAATTTAAGCAATAAAAAAAATTTACCGAAAAGGATAACTCTTGAATTTACTTTAATTTAAACCAATATTATTAAAAAATTGATATAATTCCATACAAATTCAAATACTTACTCTTCAGGAAGTCCTCCTGAAATCTTGGTAGTCTGACTGACGGCGGGCACTAATCCCACTGCTAACAAAACCGCTATAGCACTGTCCTCGACAATTTCCTCCTCTTTTAAAAAGTCAGTCGGTAAATTTTTCTGCGGCACCGCACCTTTTTTCAACCGACACCGACTGGGCAATCCTAAAATTTCGTGCTGAACGTCCCTTTCGTAACAATCTTCGTCGAAATGTCGCGAGCAAATTCGAGCGGTCGAACAATTGTTTAAATGTTTGCCGCAAGCTTGAATCCAACTGGCGCGGATTGTAGTATCGCCCGGAAAACGGTGGTACCTTATAGAACCGCCCTTCGTTTTTCTGTGAGTATTGTTACAACCCACTACTGCACATTGAGGCATATTTTAAGATCATTTGGAATGTTTTTTTTGGTACCTAAGTTGTTTAAAATAGTTTAAGGACCAAATTTGTTTGCTGAAAAAGCTGTCAACGCATAGTCTTGATAATAGAGATGGCATACGTCTATATAGTAAAAATGACCGTCAACACTTTCCCTACGGAGTAATTTTTATTGATTAATGTATATTTTCTAATAGGAAAATTTGTTATCTAATTGAAAAATCCCTTTTGTAACGGAGGACGTGTATATTCAATGACCTACTATTGCTTATCTTCCATATTTACTTCTAAAACAAACACACTATTTGTATATAACATATTCGTAACCTCGTTTAGGTGATAACTATATAGCTACGGTAGAAAAATGACCTTAGAAAATTTAATGACGAGATTTTGTTGAATAATACTTGAAAAAAAAAGATATAGTTGAATTATATTTATTGATTATACTTGGTGGGATCTTCTTTATGTGTCCCACCTCGTTTGTTGTTTGAACTTATTTCATCTGAGCTTTCGTTTAGAAGTTGAGGGGAGTATAAAAATAAAAAAAATGCCGAAGAAGCTAAGCCTAAATCGTTTTTTCTTGGTCTTGGTATTTTGAGAGTACCCTCCTAAAATATCAGTTCAAAATTCATAGTTTTGAGGTAATTGAAAAAAGTTTTTCATTTCACAGTGTGGAAACCACTCATGGAATAAAATTCTTTTTGTCATTATTTTAGAAAATAAATATAAAAAATGCCGATACACGTCAACTTTTGAATTGAGTTGTGCGTTATGTAAACATAAATTTAAATGTACACCCTGTATATTTGCATATTTTTGAAATCCTATTAATGAACCGATTCCAACAAACTAAATAATGTATGGTCAATTATGAATTATACAGGGTGAAATTTTTATTTTTACAGTTATTAAACACATACATAATATACCTGATGTATTTGATTTGAATACATTAAAATAAATGCTCAAAATGTCTCCAACTAGTTGTTGGCAATAGCACAGTATCCTATAGAACTCCTCCTTAACTTTGTTCAAAGTTTGAGGTGAGATATTCCGTATTTCTGTAGTTATCCTGTCTTTGAGGTCTACAATGCTAGTTGGTTGTGTTGCATACACTTTGTTCTTGAGATAACCCCACAGAAAAAATCTAACGGCGTAAGGTCTGGCGATCTAGCTGGCCACTCAGTAGTACCTCTTCGTCCAATCCATTTATTGGGGAAGATTTCATCTAAATAAGTTCTTACCATTAAAGCATAATGGTGTGTTGCCCCGTCTTGCTGGTACAAAACATTTTCATTCGGTAAGCTAGGATCTATTGCGTTGGGATATAAGTTTACCAATGCAGGAATAACTTCATTTCTAAGCATATTTAAATATTTTTCAGCTGTCAAATTTCCATCTATAAATATAGGACTAATAATAGGGTCGCCTATGATACCGACCCAAACGTTCACCTTTTGAGGGTACTGAGTATGTGTCTAAAGCATTCAATTAGGATTCTCTGCTGACTAATATCTACAGTTCTGTCGGTTTACCTCTCCATTCAATGTGAATGATTCGTCAGAAAAAAGAATTTATTTCTGCTCAGCTTATTCATCAATCTTTCGCAGAAATCCATTCTACGATTTGGATCGTCTTCTGCTAACTCCTGCACAAAAGTTAATTTGTAGTGATGAAGTTTTTCTTCATGAAGACATCTTAGAACAGTTGTATGACTAACATTATTTTCACGGGCAATTTGACGTGTACTTGAACTTGGATTCTCCTCGACACTTAACAAAAATATCCTTATCCACTTTCACATCATCTTCAACGAAGTGTGGTTTTCTTTTCAATGGTTTGACATGTCCTAGTTCTCTGAATTGTGCATGAATTTTAGACACAGTACTTTGTGAAATATTAAGCAATTCGGGATACCTGTGATTAAATAAGTTTGTACTTCAACTTGACATCTGCAGTTATCCCCGTACCCGATCATCATTAAAATCTCAATTCGGTGAGTCCAGTTAAATATTTCATTGTTATGTCGACAAGGAAAGAGTGTTTGACAAAGATTTTAATTTTTCAGTATAAACTGTCAACACATCAACAACTGACAGAATAGAAAACAATCCACATTATTTACCGATTTTGTCTAATTATTGGCGTTTTTAGGCAATTTTTAGGTATTTATGATAAAATTCATGGGCGTAGCAGGTTTTGTTTAATATACAATTACGTCTAATATAATTAGTAAGTTTAGATTTTTGATAAATCCATATTTAGCTAATTTAAAAAAGTACCAATATTTCAAGTGTAATAAATTATTAATTTTAAAATTTCACCCTGTATAATTCATAGTTGACCATACATTATTTAGTTTGTTGGAATCGGTTCATTAAGAGGATTTCAAAAATATGCAAATATACAGGGTGTTTCATTAAAAAAAACAACACCGACTATGGCATACTTGCGTGAATCACCCTGTACATTTAAATTTATGTTTACATAACGCACAACTCAATTCAAAAGTTGACGTGTCTCGGCATTTTTTATAATTTTCTAAAATAATGACATAAAGAATTTTATTCCATTAGTGGTTTCCACACTGTAGGGTGAGTTGCAGCTACTCTTCTGTCACTAATTTTTTCCATTCTTTCCTATTTTGAGCTAAATCCTTCACTTCTTTCCAGCCTCTTCCTTTTTTATCCAGTAATTCAGCAATTACCTTATCTCAATTTTTTCTTGGTCTGTCCCTTTTTTTATTTTTTTCTAGTTGCTTTCCATATTCTCTTTACTGGTCATCGTTTATCCATACATTGTAAATGTCCCCACCATTGTAGTTGTCTTCTATAAATTCTAAGGATGATTGTACTCCCAGGTCTTTTCTTATATCTATGTTTTTCATTCTATCCTCTTTTGTTACACCTCTTACTCTTAAATTTTTCATCTCAGTCGTCTGTATTTTACTTTTTTGTTGTCCTCTTAACACCCATGTTTCACATCCATATTATGTAAATATTGGTCGATATATTGTTTTAAATACTTTTAATTTCGTTTCTTTGGATATTTCTTGTTTGTTAATAAACTTGGTATTCATGGCACAGTATAGTTTGTTAGTTTTAACTATTCTATTATTAACATCTGCTTCCTAGGTTCCATTTTCGTCTGCTATATGATTCCAAGGTACTGAACTGCCCAACGGCAGTCATGGAAATACATACATACATGCAAGGTACTGAAAATGTTTAACCTGCTCTATTTTGTCTGTATCTATTCTCACATTTATTTCCTCGGAACGGTTATTTCACAGATACCACACTGTATATCTCAAAATATTTTAAAATTGTGACTTGGCAAAATATATTTAATACCCAATATTATTATCACCATATCTTGGATAATTTGCAGATCCGGCAACACTGCATGTATTCTTGATTCCTTCCCCTTCTTGACAATTATTCAATGTTGTGTATTGACCATGTGAATGTGAAGAGAGTGAAAAAGTAATGTCTATAAAAAATTTAATAAAAACGAAAATTGTTTAGTTCCAAACGACGTGTCTTATTTAGGTAAACAATAATTGAATTTACAGCAAACAAATTTGGTCCTTGGAGCTGCATGTATAATTACTATGCACTTTCTAAGCGTTTTAAGTACTAATTAAAAAAAAGAAGTCATTTTCTCACGTGTTAGGTTCACACTGGCAACAAAGTCCAAGGAAACAAATACACAATCGCGCGTTAAATAAACAACCAGCACTTGATTAATAAATCAAAAACAAAAACAGACTACAGAGAGAGATGTGTTCAGATGCACGTTACGAGAGACCTAGACCGCGTTATTCTACTTGGTATTGCGACAAATGGTCCAAAAGCCGCACCCCACCATACAGTTGAGCACCGGTGACGTCACTAACGACGGCTCCTCGAATACGACGTTGCCGAGTTTGCGGAAATCGCTGAATAACCGCAAGATAGCATTCGAGGAAATTCCAGTCTATTTGTAGATCGATTGGCTTGATTTGAGTGCAATACACTTTTGAAAAAGCTTCGGGAATGAGAAGATTGTCTAGAGTTTTATTTTTGTAAAATAGCAGGTATAAAAATTCGAATTAATTTTTACCTGCTATCAAGGATGCGAGGTTTTTGTATTATTTTATTTAGCTACTTAATATTTATAATTCTATTTAGTTCATTATTTAGCGACAACAATATAAAGAGCATTTCAATGGAAAGTATTGTAACCACCACACATAATTCTGAAGGCTCTATTCGAAATAACAAAGTTGCTGTGTCGTATAAGTATTTTCCAATATACACATAGATTCAAAAGTTTTGCATCACCTTCTTCGGATGCGAAGGAATTTTTTTGCGCTAACAAGTTTTTGTTGGCTTGTTTATCAATGTTTACCATTTCAATATGTTCCATATTTTTTGCAATATACAGGTGTTCACAGTTTTTTTTGTAAGATGACATTTTTAGTGCGATCATTTTAACATTCAAGGCATTTGATTTTTACGATTTTAAGTGCAAACACGAATCGTCAAGTCATAAGTGAGATTGACCGTGCAAGAATAGTGGCTTTAGTTGAAGAAGGTCATTCTCAAAGGTTCGTGGCAAACAGAGTTGGCGTTTGGCAAAGTGATGTGTCTCGTGTATAAAGCCGGTATCTCCAGACCAATTCTCTTCGTGATAGACCTAGAAGCGGTAGAAGGCGTGTTACTAATCAGCGGCAGAACCGCTATATCCACTTAACTATCCGAAGAAACCCGACCATGGCAATACCAGCACTCCAAAGAGATATGAGACAAGCGTTGGGAGTTCAAGTATCGATCTCGACATTACGAAGACGAATACTTGCGACAGGTTTGAGGTGTCGCCGACCAATAAGAGTGCCCAGACTACAACCTGAGCACAGAGTTCGCCGACTACAGTGGGCTCAAGAACACGCAGCCTTGCCTGAAGAATTTTGGAATTCGGTGTTTTTTTCCGACAAGACAAGGATTTGTTTGGTACAAGATAGCCATCGAATACGTGTGTGGCGGGATCCAACGAGAGTTGCTCAGCTTGCCCATGCTCGCCCCGTGCCGCCCTTCAGAGGAGGAAGTGCTATGTTTTTAGCTGGTATCATGTTAAATGATCGCACAGAATTAATTCATGTGGAGGGAACGATGACTGGTGATAGGTATCTCAGAGAGATTCTACATCCTCACGTGAGACTATGGCGCGCAGCTGTTGGCAATTCCTTCGTTTTTATGGACGATAACGCCCGACCTCATCGGACCAGAGCTGTAAATGAGTATCTTGAAACTGAAGGGATCAATCGTTTGAGCTGGCCTGCCCTATCTCCTGACATGAATCCCATAGAACATGCTTGGGACATGCTTGCCAGGGCAGTAGCAGCACGTAGAAATCCACCCAGGAGTGTACAAGAGCCTGTTCATGCGGCCCAAGAAGAATGGCGAAATATTCCTCAACAGAATATCAATAATTTGGTAAACAGCATGGGCAGGCGACTTCAAGCTTGCATAAATTCTAGAGGTGGAAATACTCTTTATTAAAAGTTCTCATCCAGGTTCTCACTTAACCTTTTCTTTAATTTATTTAATTCCTAAGAATACTTTTTATGTTTAAAGCAAGTTTATTATTGGATAATAAAAATTTTTGACAAATATACACTTTTTTTTTATTGAAACTAATTATTTGATTAATCTCTGATCCATTTATAAAGAACACATTTTTTTTCGGTGTTTTAGGGTGATGCAAAACTTTTGAATCTATGTGTATTATAATATAGATAGTGTAAGCTCGTAGTGACTGATTATACTAAAAAACTTCAAAAGCCTCTAGCACCTATACCTCTACAATTAAAAGCTCTTATTCATCTCTCATTCATAATATTTCGAGTTAATTCCTTTTACTCTAAATAAAAAGGATTTCCCTTCAATAATTTCGAGTGTGGACCACAAAGCACCCATTTTGTGGTGTGGACGTAGCAGATCAGTTATCAGTTGTAGCGATGGCAGATATTGTGGAACTGAGGAAGATTAAACACTACAAGCAGCGTTTATAAACACCTGTTGGTGATCAAAAAGAATTATACTGGTTTGAAGAGGAAAATCTGCAATTGCTTGCCAAAAGATTTTTGGGTATAATTAATGCTGATGCTCGAGGAGGTGCGTTATCATCCGCAGATATATTTACGCTATCTCAGTGACCATGACCAGTATGTAAACTGAATGTGCA
>CAJUYI010009186.1:0-10238 GCA_910591695.1 Galerucella pusilla | reverse complement strand
ACCGTAGCATTATACAAATTGGACATTCGTTTACCACAAAATTAGTGGAAACATAAAATTGAATTGTTAAATTTTTAATTTGAAGTTATATTACAGTTTATAGAAATTTTTATTTTCTAGATTTTTTCCTAAGTGGGTCGTAGAAAAAATATGCTGCTCGACTCGTGTGGATTGTCCATATCGCACTTGAACGATTGAGCACTCCGCCTACGGCGTCGTGGTCCATCTTCGTCCTCGTGCGATATGGCCATCATATCCACACTAGTTGCACAAACTACAATTTCTTTCAAAATATGCCCTTTTACATTTAAAAACTACCTGCCAAATGTCAAATCAATTTATCCATCCATTTTAAAGTTATCGAATAATAACATTCAAGTTTTCAAAATTTCAACACCCTGTATTTCGAAAAGTAGCTAGACCCCTTAATCGCGCAAAAAAAATTATGGACATAATAGTATAAATGTATCCGAACAAATTCAAGTAGATCACTAGCACTGCGAATACCAGCTTTGCATAGAATTTCAATATAGCATCGGTGGTTCAGTGGTTAGAATGCTCGCATAGCACGCGGGCGGCCCGGGTTCGAATCCGGGTAGGAGCATATTTATTATTATGAATCGCTGCTTCGTAAACGAGAGAGAGACTAAGAAGGCACAAGCACGCAAAAGCAAGGCACATAACGAAGCAATGTAACATAACGCAGCGTAACGGTCAGATCTTTTGCGTCGCGACCCCTGGTCGCTCAAACATAACCTGGCGTAAAGAACCAAAGTTCCAAAAATAATCAAAGGTAATACCTGGAGTGCTTCAAATTTTATGGATTATTTTTTAAACGATTCTGTCAGCCAATCGTAAAAAATCGAAAAAAATTCAATGTGTAATTACTGTTGAAAATTATGAAATCAAACAATTTTATTTTGTAAAATATACATTGAAATTAAACATAAAGTGACGCGTTTCGCTAACACAGTAGCTTTTACATTAGCACATTAGCAAACCAACACTCTTTCGATTCAAATTTTGAAATTTTGCATATAGAAACTAAATCATTCAAATTAAATTTTTTAGAAGCCCTAGAGATAAATAAAAACAAATATTCAGATAATCTTCTTAACGACCAACTTGATATTAACAATTCTCCATTATTAAACCTTTTTACCTAGAAAGATTCCTGTAGGATGGTTGTGAATGAGTTTCCAGGTAAACTTGTTAAATTCTTTAGTTAATTCCATATTTAGACAAATTCTTTTCATTTCCTTGTAAATAGATTATAATTTTATTGTTAAATTTCCGTATAATTTAGTTAGGCTGCTTTTATGCACGCGTTTTTTGTCGCCTGTCGCGTGGCGACATAAAAACGCGGCTTTTGTAGATGAAACAAAATGGAACTTTTGTTTAGCGTTTTTTTGCCGCGTGCCGCTTTCAAATAAAATTTATTATCAGCGGCCATCGTACTGTGCAACATGAAAGTGTGTATTGATTGAAAAATGGACCCGTGTTTTATATATTTGGTATACAAGCATATAATTAAAAAGAGACGCCAGAGACGTTGGAGTGTTCACCCAATAAATAGTGCAAGAATCCTCAGAGGCACATATTATACATTACATGAAGAATTAAGAAGCGACAATGAGAAATTCTTTAATTTTTACCGTATGTCGATAGCTTCCTTTGATGAACTACGTGAAAAGTTAAAAAATACCTTTAATAAAGATGTGGAGCTGGTTAAAGGATTTGCGTTCGAACCAGGAGAAATGTTATCAATGACGTTGAGGTAAGTTCAAGAAAAAATAAACCATTTATTTGGAAAATAAGAATAAACAATAAGCATTAAACATTTTAACAGAACAGTTCATACATATTATTGATTTGAAAATAGTGATATTACTGATTCGGCTTGTGAAATTATTGAATCTTCTGATTCCAACGGAGAAAATGGCGGTTGTGGTGTCGTCACAGTTTGCGATTCAACAGTATCTGTATTAGGCAGATGAGGTGGGATCTCAGATGATCCTGGAGGATATGGTGCGGGTGCACTAAAATGTATTGTTACGGGTTCATAGCATTAGGAATAACAAAAAATCACTCTTATTTATAAAAGCATTTAATAATAATAAAAATATTACGAAGAAATCAAAACAAAAATAAATAAATAAAGCAACAATAATCAGAATAATTAAAATCAGCCCGCTAGTCTATAAAGACAAGACCACAGGGAAGAAGTGTATCAGCTTGGTATCAATCCAAATTATTAAATGTGGCGACCTTGACCTTCTCTTAATTTGATTAATAACCAATATGTAAAAGGCCACTTTTCTTAAGAAGGTCAACTGTCAGAGAAATCACGTTTTTTTGGGTTTTTAATGGGTGATGAATGGTCGATAACAGTTTTGGGAAAAACTATCGAAAATCTTCGGATATCTGTGCCATCCATATCCCATTTTTATTAAGGAATCTTTAATTTTTATGTCTGGGAGACATACTCAACTTTTTGAGGATTAGTGAGGGTTCTTAAATAAAATATAAACCTCATACATATCAGGCCACATTCCACCAAAGGTTTGTACCTACATTTTACAAGTTACGTTAAATCTAATGCGATCACTAACATTATTTTAGGCCTTCTATCTTCACGCTTACTTTCATTCTTGCTTAGTGTGCATGTCACTTTATGAAATCTTGCATGATACCAAGCTTACACCTAGTCCCCTAGTCTTCATCTGTGATCTACAGAACTCTATGGATGCTGTCGGACACCACCATCAAAGTAATCAAGTAAGATCTTTCCAGTATAATATAATCAGAAATTCCACACTTTGGATCTGTGCTCTCACTCCCTGGATCCTAGAAAATACAATAATAGAAGTAATTGAAACACTTAGTGCAACTTTATTACACATATTCTTTATTTCGATAAGAACCATAATTTCAACTTAACTTAGTAGCTTAATATTAATGAATTTCATGCTCTAATTTATAACATAAGCCACTCAATGTAAGCAATATTCAGATAGTGTAAGGCGAATAGTACGTACTAGTCGTTCCAAGGGTGTTTGGTACCCTCTTATTGTATATGAGCTTGTTTTTGAAGATTTTCTGAAATGAAAAATTGTTTAATAAACTCCAATTTTAATAAGAAATAGAATATATATTTTTTTTACCTGTCTTGTTCACTATAAATAAACTGGACACCAGGTGCAGGTAACAGTATATTTGAGTAGTTGGGCATCACTGGATATTGCTGTGGTTGGTAATGGGGTGTACGATTCAGAAAATTGTACGAGTACTGATTTGGTCGTTTGTTGGTATAGCGAGTTAATAATTGCATTACTTCTATTCGAAAGTTCAATTTATCATTCGGTGTGAGAGTATCTAAACTTGCTTGTAATGATCTAAAAAAGGTAATGTCTTCAGTTTCTTGTGGTTGAATTTGATTAACTGGTGGCTGTCTGTTCTGAGAATCAATATAGTTTGAAATTTTAGTTTCCAAAGATGATTTATTTCTTCTATAGAGAGTACTTTTGCTAGGAGTTCGTCCAGTTTCCATTTTGCTATCTAACTGAGTGTGTTCGACATCTAATGGAGTAGTTTGCATATCATTATGGTCCTGTGATATATCACAATCTTCTTGGCTCTCTCTTGATGTGCTTGGCAGTGAGCTCTCTGTCTGGCGGGAATCAGTCACCTTTCGTAAAAATCCTAATTGTTTAGCGTAGATGTATGTTTTCACAGTTTTAGCGGACCCTCCTGATTTTTTTCCTTTAAACTGTCGAATGTTACGAACAAAAGCATCTCTTACACTTTTCCATTTAAGTTGAACTCCTTTACCTGGAAAAAATGAATGTTAGATACCTAAATATAAAATATAAGAAAAAGTAATGGTGCTGCTCATTGGTATTCCTGTTGCTACAATAAACATTATTACTATAAGCAGCTGTATCATAACACTAAATGACACTATTTTTTTAGGTACTTGAGTTCAGGATGTACCTATACAGATTTGCACTACAGCTACAGAGTAGGAGTCACAACGGCAAGTCTTATAGTGCCAAGAGTTTGCGTTGGACTATGGCAAACATTACAAGAAGAGTGCTTTCCTGTACCAACTGAACAACGTTGGCTACAAATTGCCCAAGATTTTGCGAAGCGTACTAATTTTCCTAACTGCATTGGTTCTATTGATGGTAAACATTGCAGGATAATTGCTCCGGCACATAGCGGATCACTGAATTATAATTACAAGAACTTCTTTTCCATTGTTTTATTAGCGATTGCAGACAGCAACTTTTGTTTTACATATATAGACGTCGGGTCTTATGGTAAAGAATCGGACTCCACAGTATTTAGACAATGCTCCTTGTTTAGAAAATTGGAAGAAGGTACATTACATATTCCAAAACCGGAAAAAGTAGCAGGAACAACACTACCTTATGTATTCGTTGGCGATGAGGCTTTTGGACTAACAGATAACTTAATGCGACCTTATCCTGCAAAGAACTTAACAAAAAAGAGACGAATTTTTAACTACCGCTTGTCTAGAGCAAGAGGTAGAGTAGAGTGCTCCTTTGGAATTTTAAGTAACAAATGGCGTATATTGCATCGACCTATGAATGTGTCTGAGGAAGTCGCTGTATCTATCATCAAAGCATGCTGTGCATTACACAATTTTGTTCGTGTAAGGGATGGCATTAGATTTGAGGATACTTTAACGATAACAGGGCTATATGATAATGAAAGAACAGACCCAGAAGGACGAGGACGTAACTCTGCTTACAAATACAGAGATGCTTTCGCTGACTATTTTTGCAGTCCTGCAGGGACTGTTTCATGGCAGGACACAAAAATATAATTCCGAAAAATCATAAGTGTAACGATGTATTAAAATATATAACCTAAATACTTACCAATTTCCTGCCTTTCTTTTTCATCTTTTTCACCAAAATTGGGGATAACAATGTGGCACACTTCCTTCCAATCGTCTCTTTTAAGTTGCCTGTTTTTGTAATCATCTGATGATGAATCCCACAAAGATGGTCGTTTTTCTATTTCGTCGATAAATAGTTCAACATCGAGGTTTTCCATGATAACAACGCACGTCTTCACACATCGATACACGTCTGCAGACTGACTAGCAAAATAATTCCTATCGAAGCATCAGCGACAATAAATGCGTTGCATAAAAGCACCAATTTAATTCAACGTATTTATAAAACGCTTGTCGCGACGCGTTCTCTAATTCCAGGCGACAGAATTTGAGAACGCCGCGACACAGGCACCGAGCGGCTCACCGACGTTGATGCATAAAATGGTACATACAAAGCAATTCGTTTGGAGAACGCCGCGTATTTTGTGGCCACGCGACAGGCGACAAAAAACGCTTGCATAAAAGCAGCCTTAAGGCACTGTATAAATAGAAAGTTTCTCATTATACCTCCAACGTTTGAAAAAGCTACTGTGTTAGCGAAACGCGTCACTTTATGTTTAATTACAATGTAGATTTTACAAAATAAAATTGTTTGATTTCATAACTTACTATGGATCTACATCAAGTAAAAGCCTCATCTATTCAATTACTATTGAAAACATATGAAATTATTGTAGTGCCGGTTATGTGTTGACAAATACTCATGATATTTCAAATACCTATTTTATATTACAAATAGGTTTTGTAAGACTATTTTGCGTTTTCTATTTTTTCTATTTCAAATAATTTTTTAATACCCAACTCTGCCTGTTAAATCGAGTGTTAAATGGTGTTCAGTTTTCTTTAAATTAACATATATTTTTGAAAAACCTATTATAATATAAATCTGGTGGAAAAATTAATATAGAAAATTATCGACCTATCTCGATAATGTGTGCTCCATCTAAACTATTTGAGCAAATTATATAATATATCAAATTATATAACTATATAGAAAAGTATATAGTATCCCAACAGCATGGCTTTATGTCATATAAATCTATTAACACAAATTTGTTATTATTCGGAAATCAAGCACACTAAACATTAGGTGCTAAATCACAAATGGACACGATCTATACTGATTTTCGGAAAGCGTTCGATCGCGTAAATCATGATGTGCTGTTGAAAAAACTAGTAAGTTACGGGTTAAATGCTGACTTTATCGAATCAATTAAAAGCTATAGTCTGTACAGAAAGTACGAGGAGTAATAAATCATTCATTTAAGTAGATTTCATAGACGTACCAAAATATATTTTAAGAGGGTATACCGTAAGGTACATTTTGTATTGAACGAATGAGTTGCAGCTATGCTAAAGAATATACGATTTAGGTCAGAGGTAACGGGATGTACTAATTTTAATAAAAAAAAGTGATAGAGGTACATAAATTTTAGTAAGTTTGATAAAGAAAGGCAACACAGTTTATTCATAATAGAAAACAAACCAATCTGTAACAATAATTATTTTATATATTTTTGTATATATGTGTGTATAAATGCTGGATATACAGTTTCCAAATCTTGGCAAGATGAAAACATTAAAAGCGGAAGGCAGGCATTCGTGGAAGGTTTGTCGTTAGGTTTGCAGCCACCATCTGGAAAAGGAAAAAGACTTATCATTGTCCATGTTGGAAGTTCTGAAGGTTTTGTTGATGGTGGATTATTAACTTTTATTTCAAAACGCACGGTGGACTATCACGAAGATATGAATGGGGATGTCTTCGAGGAATGGTTTGTTCAAATGTTGGATCTGATTCCAAAAGGGGCTGTTATTGTTATGGACAACGCAAGTTACCATTCACGGTTACGAGAAGCATTGCCCACAAGTCGTTGGCGTAAAGCAGAGCTTTTGGAGTGGCGTATTTCGAAAAATATTAAGTTTCCAAAAGATCCACTAAGGAAAGAACTTTACAGAATTGCAAAAATGAACAAGAATAAATACAAAACCTACATTGTAGAAGAAATGGCTTCTTCTCGTGGTATATCAGGTCTTCGACTTCCCCCTTATCATTGTGAACTTAATCCCATAGAATTAATATGGGCTCAGGTAAAGGGGGAAGTTGGAAAAAAATACTACTTTTAAAATAAACGATGTTGTGAAATTGTTTGAGAGTGCTGTAAGTCATGTTAGTAAGGAAAATTGGACAAACTGTATCGAGCATGTTATCAAAGTAGAGGCAAATATGTTGAAAATTGACAATATTTGTGATGATTTAATCGACCCTATTATTATTAATGTCAACAACGATTCTTCCTCTTCCGAGTCGGATATAGAATAAAATGTAAGTAATAAATGTATTCCAATAATTATTTCTTTCCATTTTTTATTATATTATAATTTAAAACGTATTTTTTTCCCAAAATACACACCACTGCATTGCGTTATTGCTTATCTGCTAATCCTTTAACAATGAAGAAACCCTAAATTTTGCTACAACTGAAACAAATACGGGGTCGATCTACCTGGTTTTTAGATTTACGGAAGAAATGTAATTTAAAGTAAGAGATTTATCAAAAATTTCATGGTGCTCCCTGTAAAGGTTTTGCATACTTAATTAGGGTTTATTACTCCTCGTACTTTCTGTACAGACTATATTTAGAAAATAGAAAATTCGTCGTCAGACATAATGGAAATGTTACTGGGAAATACCATGCAAATTCCGGAGTGCCGCAAGGTTCCAATCTTAGTCCTCTCAGAGTCAGAGACTGTGTTATGCTACAAAAGGATATACACAATATTTATGAATGGAGTCTGATTAACAAATTGAATTTTATTATTAGTAAATGTAAGGTGATGAGTATTACTCGATCTAAAGACCCCATTTTATTTGACTACGAGATGGGAGGAGATGCGTTGATAAGATGTACAGAAACTAAAGATCTGGGCATAACGTACAATAACGTCTTTTCTTGTGCTCCACATCTGAAAAAAATAGTTTCTGCTGCCAATAAATTATTAGGGTTTGTAATGAGACAAACGGCAAACTTTAATGATATCAAAACTATAAAATCCCTCTACTTTGCTCTAGTAAGACCTAAATTAGAATTTGCTTCAATTGTTTGGTTTTCAGAATACATATCTACTTTGGAAATGGTAGAAAAGGTCCAGAACAAGTTCCTCAGACACTTATACTATAAGAAATATCGTACCTGGCCGGACTATAATAGAGTTAGATCAAGTCATTTGAGATATCAGTTCAAAACTTTATCGCTAGAGCAAAGAAGAACATTATCTGCTGTCTGCCCTGAAATTCTTTCATCTATTCCATTTAATGTTCCTGGACGTCGCACTCGCACAATGCTAATGTTTCATATACCAAATCCATTTTTAACCGTTAGGGACCCTCTTATAACTATTATGAAAATAATAAATAATTTCAACGTATTAGTAGATATTGATTGGAGTTTGACTGAAAAAGTTTTTCACAATATTATACTAGGGCATAATATATTGAATACATCAATATAAATTTGACTATTGCAAAGCTGTTTGAACCTCTGCAATTCACAAAATTCGTTTATACAATCCATACTTGGGATATGTTATTGCCATTATTAATTTGTTAATGTGAATGCGAATTTAAAAATTATTGACCATGTAATTAGGCCTTTAGGCCTGTTTGGTTATAAATAAATAAATTATGTTGATGACAGATGTTTTCATGCAAAATATTTTTATAGTTTATAGCACATTTTTGATATTTAATTTTTTTTCAAGTTCCCTCTACGATACTATCTACTATATTTCTCAACCAAAGTAGCAATTTTGGGAATTGATTTGTTTACCTGTTTTCAAATTATCAGAATTTAAAAAACGTCTCCACTAATATTCTGCCGTACAAAGCTAAACCCCAGTATTTGCAAAACAATAAAAATGGCGTAAAATAACAATTAAACTTCAATGTATAATATAGCTTCACCTAATGGCTTCAAATTATAGAACCTGTATTACAGTAGAAGAAATGGACGAGTAAATTCATTTTTTTATTTGAAAACCTTCATATTTTATCACTTTCATAAAATAAAAACCCATACGGTGAATATCGTTATGAAAAATGAGGCCTTATACTAGGGACAAAACCGGTTTTTTGATAAAACGTTGATTGCAGCTATATTAATTGGGATATGTACTAGGAGAAAAGGTAGAAATGCCGGGATATTACTAAGGAAACGACCAATTTTTTACAATCCAATTACAGTAAAGCAGCTATACAGTTTTATTTTAATATTATACTCAAATATGCGGCAATAATACCTAATAATCAAGTTAAAATAGAAACATCTTAACATTCTTTTATATTAAAATATTTTTTCAGGTAGTTCCAGCCAAAACTATTCTCTATTTTCTGGTATTATATCATTAAGATTTTTTAGGATGTTTTCCACTTTACTTTTTCCAAACCCTTTAGGTTGTGGTGGGTCTGGAATGTCCAAAATATATTTTTTCATGCAAAAAATCGAGTTTTCTCAAATTATCATTATTATTTCTTCCAAAATATAACTCATACTCATTACGTTTAATTAATTTTTCAGTAATTTTAGAAATGTACAGTTTTTGAGTTTCTTCTTTAACTTTAGCTACAGAAGGCAAATTTTTACACAGTTCTTCAAGTTCCATTTTTTCAACATTGACCTTTCATTCTGACTAGATATTATCGGCATACTGAGACAGTCAGACAATTAGAAAGAAACACGTATGAACACGCCCGAAATATTGTACCTAGACGCTACGCGTAATACCCGTATTTCAATTTTACCAAAGAAAATCTACGTATTTGATTGCAAGTACGTGTTTATCCTATAGTTAAACAAAAATACGTGAACTTTTCTTAGCATTTAAGGTATTTTTTGCAAATACGGGTAAAAAAAGATAGTTTTTTAGCGTTTTTGAGCAAAATACGAGGTTATAGCATAGAAAAGATCCAAGTTCTTAATATTTTTATTATACTAGACGCAATATTTTATTTTTAGTTTTTTTTTCAAATACGGGGGCTTAGCTATGGACGGCAGTATTATTTTTAAAGTAGTTTTTCTACGGGACAAGGTTTACAAGTAAAATTTAGTCAGTGATAATTTTTGTTTTAATACCTATAATCGTGTCAACACAATGAACACATTTTTTAATAGATGATATATGATATATGTTTATGTATCGATTCAGAATGATAGTGGTGTTTGGATAAAAAAAACTGATAACGCTAGAGATAGAAAAAATCAAAGTACTTGAAATTGGTTGATAGTAATAAATCATCAAAATCCGTCAAACACGT
>CAJUYI010009185.1:0-10240 GCA_910591695.1 Galerucella pusilla | reverse complement strand
TGGATGCCCCCTAAGAACAGTAGAAATGCATCACGTTGAAAATCAAATGGTATTGAACTGAATTCTGTAAACTTCACATTACTGGGGCTAACAATTTTTTTGTATTTCAAGTAGAAAAAATAATAAATTTCATTCATACGACTAAATTGGCTATCTGAGTGAATGTACACGTCATATTAATAGAGTAAAAACATAAACAAAAAAACAAAATATAAATTAGTTCATATAAAATATTGCTTTAGTTGGTTTTCGAATGCTCTGAGGGGTAGATTCCTATATTTGTTGGGCAAGGGGGCGTCCATTAATTACGTGAGGTGATCTGGGGGGGGTATCAAGCTAAATCTCTCCAAATCTCTCTTATGGGAAAGGGGGGGTCTTGGAAAATATCACGTAATTATTTTTCTAAACAGTGTGAAATTGCGTGAAAAATTATTTCTAGGATAATTTCACAAATAATAATAGTCTTGGCTAGTCTTCAATAAAAGTAATGGAACAAATTTTTTTCTCAATAATCCAAATAGAAGTTTTGAAGAATCTCGCGTGAGATTAGGGGAGGGGGAAAGGGAGTTGAGAAAATCTTACGATAAAAATGCCTTACGTAATTAATGGACGCCCCCCAAATTATTAAAGAGTTTTATTTAAAAAAAAATTATAATAATTTGCTTATATTTTTAATAATTATAATACAGTTTTGATTAAATAAAAAAATATATTTGTGATATAATTTATATCTTAGAAAGTGGTCTTGAGTATTATATTTTCATAGTAAATATTATTTATATTAATTTAAATTTGTTGTAAAATATTAAATTGTTAGAATGAATTGTATATGTTATTGAGAAAAATAAAGAAAAAATGTTGTTAATTATATTGTTTCATTCAACTTTATCATTCTTACAAATACTGTCATGAAATTTTCGAAAATCCCTTTTATAATTGGATAGTTGGAACGTTCTAGTTATCAGCAATCAATTCAGGGAAAAATGTTTACAAACATTGTTCAAAAAACCTTTAAGACTGTTTCAAAAAGATTGTATTGCCAATAGATCAATATAAAATTACTTTCATTCAAGCTAATAGTTTTCTAAATAATGAGAATTGTTGTGAATGAACTTCCAGGTAAACTTATTCAATAATTTTATTAATACTCGCGCACCATTTATACTTTATTTCCATGTAAACATATTCTAATACTACGAGGATGTATTGATATCTAGTTAGCCTAGATCAGTTCCATACAAAATATTGCGGTACCATAGCAACGAACAATAATTCATTAGAAGTGTCAGTGTTAAGTCGGACGTCAAAAAAAGTAAACCAGAGTTACGCAATAAAATTAAAAAAAAAAGATTTCCACCGAAATATCATCAAGTACCTTTATTTAGAAGGGTTAAGAGGTAAGCAGATTTACGAAGATGTGCTTAATACCCTTGGCGATCAATGACCTTCGTCCTCTCCAAGTCCTAAGAAGAAGAAGAAGAAGATGTTTTGTTAGGACAACGCCCATTCACACAAATCTCATGTTGCAATGCAAAAAATTCGTGATTTACGGTTTGAATTACTAGAACACCCCCCTTATTCACCAGATTTGGCTCCCCCAGACTATCATCTCTTTCCTCAACTGAAAAAAAGTTTAAAAGGTCTTCGAACGAGGAGGTAATATAAGCTGTGGAGGTCTGGTTTGCAGAGCAAGAAGTAACATTTTTTTGAAAGGTCTAGAGACGTCGCTTTAATAAATGTATCCAATTAAGAGGAGATTATGTTGAGTAATAAAATATTTTTCAATATACATATGTACGTATAATGTATTTTACACGATGGCACCCGTTTTCTATTAGAATTATTGTCAAAAACTCACTATTTTCATGCTTTATTGCTTGGCGTCATAACTAAGTTATTGCTATATAGTATAAATAAAGCAACCTCAATCGGCCCAACCTTGACAATCACGCTCAATTATTTTCAATGAGGGTAATTTTATACCGTCTGCCCGTGCTGGTTACCGATTTACTTCCTACGCAAAAATCAAAGTATTGGCAAAACTGATGTTTGTATCAATTTTACAACCCAAAATTTTCATATAAGTCGATTAAAATTCAGATAGCTAGAACTTTGATAAACAACATTTATTTTACTTAAATATAGTTTCCTGTAAATATATGTCATTTTAGTAAAGCATGTTATCAATAACGACATTCTCGAGCGTCGTCGAGACCTATCAAAATCGAAAGATAAAGTAATTTCGAAAAGAAAAGCTCGTATGGTAAAAACCATTTTAGCGGTGGGTATGGCGTGTACGGTTTTTCAAAAATGTTTAAAAAAACAGTTACTTGAGCATTCTCGAGCGCGTCAGATCATACCACGTATGCCCCAAAGTGCCGCTGATAACAACGATATACTAATCTGCCTGTTTGCGTGGTGGGGGTAGGCATATACAGTAGTCAAAAATCAGAAAAAAAATAATTTACTAAAGCGTGTCAGATTTTCGGAAGGATTGTTAAGTAGGCCCCAAGGAAGCTCCAGCCCCTTTAAGAAAACTGACGATTTCGGCGTGTCGATAAGTTACGACAAATTTTTGAAAATGCAAAAAAAAAGTTCTTTTGAAATACTCGAGCGCGTCAGATTTTCATAGGGGAGGTTTATCTCGGTATCCTCAAAGCATATTTTCTTAATATGACAAAAATGTTGATGGGTTCTCTTAATCTGACCGAAAAAGGTTTTTTTGTTTCTGGACGGCATATTTCTGTGAAGCGCTCAGTCTTTATTACATGTTTATGGCACATTCCTCTTCTTTGCTTCAATTCTTCACTTCGTTTTGCTTACGGTAAGTCCAAAAAAAATTTGAGGATCAACAGGCTATTGAGAATAATATAAAAAAATGAAACTGTAGTGTACTTTATTTAAAAAAGAGATCCCAACCCTCGACATAATTCTAAGAATGGTAAAGGAGGACGAGAATTTGCCTGACATAGGGCGAAAAACTTTGTGGAAAATATTACACAAATTAAATTTTACTTGGGAGAAGCAAAGTCGCAAATCAGTGCTAATCGACAACGAGCAAATAATATGTTGGAGACGACAGTATTTACGAGATATCCGAAAATACAGACAGGAGGGAAGACAAATCTATTATCTAGATGAGACATGGCTCAATGAAGGACATTCAGTGAAAAAACTATGGCAGGACGAAAGTATTAAAACCAGTCATCAAGCTTTCATAGAAGGTTTATCTACTGGACTGAAAACTCCTATCGGTAAAGGTCGCCGACTAATAATAACGCTTATTGGATGCAATCAAGGGTTCGTTGAAGGTGGTTTACTGGACTTTCAGTCTACATCAACTAAAGACTATCATGAAGAAATGACTGCAGATGTTTTTGAAGAGTATTTTACATAAATGGTCGAATTAATTCCAAATAATGCTGTAATCGTTATGGACAATGCCATTTATCATTCGCGATTAACAGAAAATCTTCCACCTACCTCTTAGAGAAAAGCTGATATTAGAAACTGGTTAATCGTAAAAGATATACCATTTGAAGATGATATGTTGAAAAAAGAACTTTCAAAGGTTGCTTCAGATCACAAGCTACAATTCAAAAAGTTTTTTATTGATGAAATAGCCAAGAATCGTGGGATAACAGTGCTTCGTTTGCCGCCATACCATTGTGAATTAAATGCGATAGAGTTAATATGGGCCCAAATGAAAGGTTATGTAGCTAGACATAATAAAACATTTAAAATGAAAGATGTTCGTGAACTAATGAAGTATTCATTGACAACAATAACTGAAGAGAACTGGAGAGATGCTGTGAATCATGTAATTAAAGAGGAAGAGAAAATGTGGGTTCTAGACAACCTCATAGAACAAACTATAGAACCGATAGTGATCTCTCTCGACGAGTCTTCGGATGATTCTTTTATGGCCAGCGAATAGGATGATACTATAGATTGAATTTCATATTTCCTATAAATGGTATGTTTACTTTACTTGACATACATTAATTCATTGTCAATAAATTTGAATTATGAAAATTAAACTATATTATCTTTAATTAATTTAATTTAATAAAAATGTAACTTGTTAATAGGCCTGAACGAATGAATTTTGTTTCAACTGTAATGTCGACCGAATCTAATTAAATAAGCAAAATAAACTAATATCGTAATCTCCGCCACTGCCGCAATAAGGTCTAAGGTATCTCTCATATCTTCAACGAAAATTACTTGTCTCCAAAGACAGATTTTTCATTCCGAAATTAGTAATTTTTTGTAAAGGTCGAAGAAAAAATGTAATATGCACCTCGTTTATCGTCTTCTTCCTTGCCTTGGCTATAAATTTGTACCAATTAAAACGTTTTTTTAACTGTATATAACTATAAGCCTCCATGGAGGCTTAGGGAGCCATCTGATTTGATACCCTCCCAAATTATTGCAGTGGAGGTGAGATAGTTAACCTCAAAAGGGGTGGTAACCTTAAACAAAACCCACTGGATTAAATGTGGATTAAATGGAAATAGGAAACGCAAACTGCACCGACTGAATAACAAATTCATCATTGCACATGCTCCTAACTATACTAGGGGATGACACAATCCGAACTCTAAAATAATATGATTAGTTTCGCGTTGAATGAGTTGTTGATAACGTGCAAATTCTTCCAATCCAACTCACCCCAATCGTACGGAATTAAATAGAGTATCGAAAAATTTACCATAAAAAGACTTTCTATATTTGAATTAATTCAGCTGTGTTTTTTGTGTAAAATAGAGTAATTTTCAATAAAAATAATAATAATAATCGTGTTCTGTGTATCTAGAAATTATTTTGTTCATCTATAAATATCCATCCGATAAAACTATAAAAGATTATTTCATTTAGCATACACGTGTCGAACAACAGGTGGTTGCTGCCATCTCTCGCTCAAGTTCAAGGTAACCAGTCATCGATTTTGAAAGCTTTTAGAGGTAAAACTGTTTTGTATTATGTTTAAAGGACAATCGAAGGAGCGTTCATATGAAGAATTAAATTCTGATTGAAACTAGTTATGCATGTTATATTTAGTTTAGTCATTTTTTATTAAATCAAATCAAAAATAGTTTCGTTTTGATTGTTTTTAAGAAGAAAGAAGAGTGAGTTGGAAGAAGAATTTGCCAAAAAGTCTGAGGAAGATTGAAAATTTCGAAAAAATATTTAAAAATTTGAATGAAATTAATTTAAAAGTATGTAAAAATTCATACAAATGATTAGATTAAATTTTGTTTTATACATATAGCTTTTTATTAATTTTTCAATAAGTTTGGTGTAAAACAGAACCAAAAGAAGGCAAAAGTTAATTCAATTTATATATTATCATTGATGCTTTTTTTTTTCAGAGAATAGATACACTTATTTATTGAAGCAAATTATTTTTAATTTGAGTTTTTAAGACATTAATCCAAAAAAATTGAAAACTACCACCCTTCTTGTTTATTTCCTCGATTCTTGGGGTAGTTTCTTGAAGCATCTACAAAGGGTAGGCCCCCTTACAGTTACATATGAAAGGATTTATTATGACATCGAGAAATATCCTAAACAGCAACAAAAGAGTTTATCTAATTTTGACATATAAAGTGACATTTTTCAAAATTGACTTAATTTAGCAAACGTCACATAATGAAAAATATTATGTAACTGGTATGAAATAGTATATTATGCAATGAGCACAAAATGATGCCCATTTTGTTGCGAGATGCATACTATACTTTTTCTATGACAACATATCGTTACGTTTAATACATGCATAGATTGCAAAAACTTTGAAAGAAATAAACTGACAATATTTCATTACTCCGAATATAAATTGAAGAAATATGTAAATATTTTCTCTATTGCTATTTCTAATAGGTACACAAAAATAGAAGCCTATAAAAATGTATTTATTCGAAACAACAATGAAATTACTCGTACTAAAACGATCTGCTAACATTTCATCACTTTGTCGCTGGACGTCATAATTTGACAAGACCGTAGTCTTCGTGATATTAGAGTGAATCTAGACCTAACACGAAATATTCCATTTCGCATTTGTTGTTTAGCAACTTGCCTAGCAGCCGATGCAAAAATGAAATCCTGTACACAATGTGCTTGTTTATGATTGAAGTTAAGGTTATAAAATGAACATTTATCGAGGTTGT
This sequence comes from Galerucella pusilla, assembly GCA_910591695.1. Classification (NCBI taxonomy): domain Eukaryota; kingdom Metazoa; phylum Arthropoda; class Insecta; order Coleoptera; family Chrysomelidae; genus Galerucella; species Galerucella pusilla. Next base: position 4,064 of record CAJUYI010009185.1, on the reverse strand, counting down.
CGTAGAAAAAATTAATTTTATCACCAGTTTATAAAAACGAGAGAGAAAAGAAGAATGCTTAATGTCATATTATAGGAAAATAACAACAACTACAACTGAAGAGAACTACTAACAATAAGAACAACTAGATAAATTTACTTTTTATTTTATGCATTATAAATATTTAAGACACAATTCGAACAGTTTGTTATGTTTAAATAAATTAAATTTTCTTTTTGTCAAAATTAGATAAAATCTTGTATGAATTACGTTATGAAATAATTTTTTCCTGTCATTTTACGGGACCTCCCTCGCCCCGCAAAAATTTCACTCGTAACACAAAATGATGCATTTCATAACTGATTACATAAATAGCTAATATTATATTCTATATGAGGCCCTCGTAGATATGCAAAAACCACATTTCTCCTTCGGATGACACCGCGCAAAGTCACATAGGCACCTGAGGCAAACACTTAATCAAGGCCGCTCTATGTATACATAATGATAATTCTTTACCTTCTATAACTATTATCAATGTTTCTACGGTTCTAATAGATTGGTTCCTATACCAGTTCCTTCTATTGCTTTTAAGCCGTCTGTATACCAAGTCTCTGTGGCATGATCCAGAATTTCTAAAAAGAGAACCACCACCATATGTTTTTGGCGTTAAGTAAAAACCTCTTCCATAGCCGTCGTTGGACATGTTTTCATGCCATACTTGTAAAGGTAATTAAGATGTTTTTGTTGCACATTATTGACATTGTAAATATCTATTGGCTTCTAAGAACGTTTGAAAACAATCGAGTATAAAGCTGTGAAAATTGCTATTTACAAAAGTAAAAATGTAGAAAAATAATGGTAGATAATATTAAAATGTACACACTTTAGTAGCTTTTGTTTATTTTAATTAATAAATTATAAAAGTATTTTTCTGAGGACAGCCGTTATAGTAAATTAAGTGTTGGGACAATCTGTATATACCGCATCTCTTTCAGCTACCGTTCAAGGAAAAATATTATTTTGTGATACTCACTAATATTATGCAACCCAATATACATTAACGGTGTATTTTATTACGTGGCTAGAAAAGTAAGCCAGATAAAAATGTGTTAGAATTGATTTAGCAGTATTTACAAATCATTTTATGTTAACGTAAATGAATATTGTAAAAAATCAGTTTGGAAAAATAGAAAATTTGGAAAAATTGTATTTTGCAACTTTTTATCCAATCAGATCCGTCATATATTTTGTTGCCTATGTACTGTGCAGGAGGTAGAAAATTGGGTGGCGTTGTAATGTCAGAAACAGGGCAAAAAGGTAAGTTTTTACAATTTTTTCAGGTCCGATTAATTTTTTAAACTTTTTCAAACTCGTTTTTTCACTCTGCGGCACAAATCAGCGTATAAAATCAAAGTATTGAGAAAAAAAAATTATTTTTACTTCCGGAAATTGTTTAGAAGAAATCATCATTCACAAAATTCACAATGGCGGGTAAAAGGTTACTTCACGATGAATGGGATTAACAAAATATTAAAAACAAATGAAAAGGGTGTTTAAAATATCAATGTAATCCAGTTTTTTCTAAATAAAATATGTTATATGCTTTTTTTCGATTTTTTACATACACATTAAAAAGTAATAGTCAACCATACTTCTGTACTTTTAAGGGCATTGTACGCATCATGCCCTTTACATCCAGATTTAAACTAAAATGCAAATATATGACGTATGCAACTCTTTATTTATAGAAAAATGTTATACTGTACTGTAATAATAAATGCATTCCTGTATGTAATTGTGCTTGTAAAATAACTGTTATTTCTAGATGGTTACAGTTTTAGGTCAAATAACTCTATTCTAAACAGTACAACTAAGTGCATTGGTTCTAAACACATTTTTGTGAATTTAACATGTGCACAATACCTCAAAATTGGACAGTAACCTGCAGAAATCAAAGTTTTTTAACTGTTAAACCAACACATGTATAAATAATATCTACATATATCAGTCAATTTATAAATACACATAGAAAAAGTGAGTATTTAATATTTCTGCAGTTACTGTACAGTTAAAACAATTGATTGGTAAATTTAACATGTGTTTTTTGACTTTTTGCCAGGTAAATAATACGAAATGGATCAGCAGTTTTGTCTGAGGTGGAACAACCATCCAACAAACCTAACAGACGTACTAAGCAGTCTTTTAAGAAGAGAAGCTCTATGTGATGTAACTTTAGCTTGTGATGGGGAAACTTTTAAAGCTCACCAAACAATCCTTTCGGCATGTAGTCCATACTTTGAAACAATTTTTATACAAAATGCTCATCCACATCCGATAGTTTTCCTTAAAGATGTCAATTACAACGAAATGAAAGCACTGTTAGATTTTATGTATAAAGGTGAAGTGAATGTGTCTCAAAATTTGCTACCAATGTTCCTAAAAACTGCAGAAGCCTTGCAAATTAGAGGTCTCACAGATAACAATTCTTTAAGCAAAAATGACGAATTAACTGAAGTGCCAAGAAGAGAAAGAGATAGGTTAGTTGAAAGAGATAGCCCTCCAGCGGAGAAAAGAAAACGAAAATCATCATCAAACTGTGATATGACATCAAACTCTGACAGGTTTAACGATTCTCAGGTATGTGCTTTTTGACATGTGAATAATTTAATTTGTTTTTATTGACTTGAAACCGTGTGTTGCATTAATGTGAATTGAAAATTTTAATTATATTTTTAAATTAATGTATAGAATTCCTTTGAAGAACATATGGGGTAAAATTAGAATCCATTTATAGAAGAACAAGTTTTTGTTGATTTGATAATAAAAATTATTAAATGGTAAAATATTCTAGATAGAAAGTGTGATGTAATAATTGGTTTTTATATAAATATGAATCTTCCATTGAACTTTATTTACTTTAAATTCATTTGGGAACGAGAAAAAGAACATAAAGAGGCATAATATCACAAATTTAATTACTTTTTTGTTGTCAACAAGCTTGGAACTTCTTTAGGTACCCCAGTGAATTTTATTGGGTATAGAGCAAAAATTTATGTAAATATCAGAACCAAAATAATTAAATCTTATTATTACGTATTAAAAAAAGGTCATTGACTTTATCCAACCTTGATTTATTCTGATTAGAACCAGAACTATAATTCAAATATTATCAAAATCAAAATAAATTCTATTCAATTGTAAACAATCAAAAATGTTTATTTGAATCAAAGAACAAATTAATATTGTTTCATAATATGTAATCATAAAAAAATTATGGATATTTAAAACTTAAAAAACAGTTTGTTACTTTTAGATTGATTATTTTGACAGCTGTCATTTGTCATCCCCTGCTTGATTTTTAGTATGTTGAATGTGTTTTGATGTTTAGGGAACCCAGTACTTCATTTGATATAATTTCAGGCATCTCAACGAGCAAACCAAAATGTACCAAAGTTAAATCCCATATCGCCTGTCGATAGGGATACAAATTCAGGTCCAGAGGATATGAGAATATCCTCGCCTTTGATTAAACAAGAACCTATGCACGATTCCACTCCATTGATTGATTCCTTTCATTCAATGTCAGAAGCATTACAAACGGTAAGTACAGTTTTTAATAAAAATTATTGTGAATTGGTTGAAAAATTTGTAATTTCCCCTAAATCTTGAATTTAATAATGATAGTACAGAAAATTTAGGCTTATACCTTAAATTTCAATTTTTTAATAAAAACAAGTTGATAATAAAATTAAATTATGCCCTTTAAACATTGAATTTTTAAAAATACTACAGGAAAATCAGGCATATGGCTTGAATTTTGATTTTTTTTTTCAAGTAAATGTGTAATTATTGGTGAAATTTGAACAAAAAGTTGATAATATTTTACTTGAAATAAGATAATTCCCTCTAAACCTTGAATTTTATAATAATAGTCCATGAAAATTAGGCTTATCCCTTAAACTTTAATTTTTTCAATAAAACAAGTTGATAATATTTTATCTAAAATTAAATTATGCCCTTTAAACATTAAATTTTTAAAAATACTGAAGGAAAATTAGGCATATGGATTGAATTTTGATATT
>CAJUYI010009184.1:193-10241 GCA_910591695.1 Galerucella pusilla | reverse complement strand
TGCAAAGAGGTGGCGTACACCTTCGACATTTTTCTGGAATATTACGTTTTCGTCTAGATAAGATGTGAACTCTTGTAAATGTCCGTGTCGGCACAGTGGCGTGCTAACTTTGTTAAATTACAATATTATATTCCCATCCAAACTTTTTGTGTGAAATCAATTGCTTATTTCAATGGCAAAAGTAGATGAAGTTTGAAGATAATTTGGTATAACGAACGCGTCAATTTTATTTAGTTTTATTTTCCAAAATTTTTCTTGATAAACTTCGTGGGCGAGTAAAAGGTACCTACCAATTAGAATTGGTTAGCAACGGACTGCTAGAAGATATAATGGATTGGTGTTGGAGAAATTATAGTTTAAAAAAACTAAAAAACATGCTTTATAGGTAACTGAACTAAAAGGTTGAAAATAATTCCTAATTTAAGAATAAAATGATTAACGAGAACAGTAATTCCATTATGTTGAAAGCGTGGGGTGCTCGATAATTCTTATAACTTCTTACTATTTCTGTGGCCCGACCCTGGGCCTAACAAAACAAAAAATACGCAAGGAGACGAAGAATTGGCTGAGGGATCAGCACCTCGCTCATTGGAGTGCTCTACAGGGTCCTAGACAATCCAAACTTCTACTGAAGGGATGGACTGATGGACACGCCAGGGCAGCTACTGAACTACCAAGGAGTAGGCTAAGGAAGATAGCAGGACTCCTAACAGGGCACTGCTGTATGAGGAAACACTTACACAACTTAGGAGTAGAGGAAAGTTCCCTATGTAGGGGTTGCGGCATGACTGACGAAACGTCAGTCCATGTTTTCTTAGAGTGTCCACACTGGGATGTACTACGCAGGCGAATCTTCGGAGTCCCTGTTATGGCCCCTGGAGACACAAGCAGACATCCATTGAAAAAGGTTGTGGCCTTTATTGAAGGGCTCGGCTTCATGGATGTCTAGGTAGCAGGAATGGCACAATGGGCCCGCCAGTGGCCTCAGTGCTGGAACCTTGGCTTGAGTTGTCCAGGACAAGGCTCGCCTGCACATTTAGTAGTAGTAGTTACTATTTCTTTTCCGAAGTGCAGAATTAGTGTATAAATGTAGTAAACAGCAAACATTTTATACCATGTATGTTAAAATTTGAAAATAAATAGTTTGTTTTGAGTTTTTTTGCGATAACTAATAATATTTGTTTTGTTACAGATAAACTATTTTTGGGTGCTGACTTTCTCCGAAATCAATTTGTAAGTAATATTTACCTATTTACAATATTTACCTACATAAAACTTGTCCAAACTTGATTTAATAATAGTAATTTAGATATTATGGAGCATTTTCTCTGATGATTTACAATATTATTATCAATGCAAGCATATAAAAATTCCTTAATTTTGCAATGGTATTTATAATTCCTTTTGCTTGGCTGCAATTTCTATTTTTCAAATTTCTTTTTACTTTTTCCGGAGCTATTTGGAATAAAGTTGAACCTATAAATTGGCAGTACTTCACTACAAGTATAAGGTATACTCTAAATCATACATAATTTCAAATAAAGTAATATTTTCCATAAGAACACAAAAATAATGAATGAAAAATTTTAAAAAGGTCTCTCAAATCGCCCTATGTAAACAACAACTCCCAACAGCTATAACTCCACCATCTGCTCTAAACTATTATGTGTATAGGTGAGCTCAAAATATATCATTGGCTTCTACTTGTATACATAACTATAAATAACCTATCCCTTTCAACCTTGAGTAGGCCCTATAACTTTTAAAAAGCAATAATTTGTTATAGGGTCAAATTGAAAAAGGCCCAAAATAAAATAAATGAAATTTAAAAGAGTTATTTTTATTTATTAGCAAATTGAGTTAAATTGAACTTATAATTTCAATCATTCCTTGCCCTATAATGTTTTGACGACGTAAAGTTGTGGGAATAAATAAATTTAGTAAATTTCCCATGCAATATTAACTTTCTGGTCCACAAAAATATACCTACCGGGCATTTTTGCGTCAAATTACGGCGCATCTTCTAGCTAGAGTGACATCAATGCATAAATATGTTGGTTGTAATCTCTAATATAATATGAAACGCTCGTGTTTTTTTTGCCTAACTCCTCCGAAACGACTTGACCGATTCATATGAAAATTTTTGTGCATATTTTTTAGGTCTAATAATTGCTAATTAACTTTTTTTCTTACCCCTAAGTGATAGGAATGGTCCACCCTCAAACTTTAATTTTTTGGACAAAATCTTTCATTTCAATTTTTTTTATTATTTGGCATTGAAAAATACGTCGTGTGTCATCTCAAACAAAGTTCAATTCCTTTATACAACCCTCCCATAACATATCTTTATCTAACACATCAGGGAGGTTATTTTGATGACCATGACACGCTTACGCTCCACCGGTATACAACCTGACGTAGGATCTGGTAGATTGAGACGTAACCTATGGCGTGAGGCACTCAATGAGGTCCCACTGCTGCAGGCAAATACGGACGCAATCTCACCACAATATGCCTTCCACAGGCCCTACAAGGTAATCATCAAATGTAACACACAAGACACATCAGAAGAAGGCGCACTCCGCATCTTCACAGATGGCTCTAAAACCAATATGGGCTCAGGATGTGGAATTAACTCCAGATCTCTGAACCTAAACATCAAATGGGCGATGGGCTGTAATGTCAGCGTTGCTCAAACAGAGCTCACTGCTATCTACATCGCCGCAAAAGAGATTATCAAAAGAAACACAGGTAATAAAATTCACATCCTCACGGATAGTAGACAAGCACTACTAGCCCTGAACAGACCACGTATCACATCAGGCCTAGTACTAGAGTGTCAAGCCTGTAGCAACAACGAAGTCACTCTAGGCTGGATCAAGGGGCACAGTAAATCGAAAGGTAACCACATTGCCGACTGGATAGAAGAGGAACATTTGCCTAAGTTGAAGCCTGCAGACGTCCTAAAATTCCTCCGGGAAATAGGACTAAAGGAACTACTAGTTTCTGAGACTCTCCTCAGAAACTGAGTAGAAGTAAGGGGGCACAATAGACCTTTTAGGTCTCAGTGAATGTCACCCCAAAAATCTCACATACATACATACATACATACATTGCCGACTCACTAGCCAGGAAAGAAGCCTCCCAAAAACTCTTGGGACCTGGCACTCTCATTGGTCTGTCGGCGTCGGCTATGATTGACCTAATAAAGGAACACTCCCTTGATAAGTTTAAGGGTAGATGGGACGATGCAGAAGGTTGCAGGCTTGCCAAGGAACTGCTGCAGTACCCGGACAGCAAAGTAGCCAAAAAATACGTGACTATGAACAGACAGAACCTTCGGAAAGCCACGGGTATTCTGACTGGTCACTGCCACCTACGAAAACACCTCTACAGACTGGGTCTGTCTGACACTTCACTCAGTAGAGGATGTGAACAGGAAGATGAGACTGTCGAACACATTCTTTGTGAATGTCCGACACTCTCTCAATTTAGGTTTTCCGTATTCGGCGAGTACAGGCTAACACAAGCCAACATGAGGGAGCTTACTTCCGGCGACGTTATCGCCTACTTCAAGCAAGTAGGCTGGATGACGAGCCAGAAGGAAGTCTGAACCTCGGAAGGATGCACAATGGGCCAATTGTGGCCTAAGTGCTGTGGGGGTCACCCACCCTCAAATTCTTACAGATACAGATACATATCTTTATCTACTTAACCTTAAGGGGCATCTACCAAATTCGACCTTGCACAATTATGCTTTGTATATTTTTTTCTTTCCCTACGTCCTCACGTTTAAGTTCACATAACGAAAATTTTATTGGAAATATGAAAGCTCCGCAACATGTAGGTAGTCAAGCTGTCCAAGCGGATTTTGGTTCACGTACTACTCTATAAGCTTCGTCAGTACTGAACTGGGAGACCGCCGAGACCTGCGAGCGTTGTATCAACAACGGAACGGCACGCGACTACCGAAGCAGAGAGACAATGTCAGTCATAGAAGGATAGAAAAGCGAGAGATGGATTTTTATCCGATATTTTAGTGGTAGCAACTGAATTTCAATAAGGAATTGTACGGTCATAGTAAATTGAGGATTCTGAGATTTTTATATAGAATTCATAAAGCTTCAAATTAGACTTCTTATCAATTAGTTTTTCCATTTAATCCATATTTAATTCTTTACAAGGGCTCAAACTTTGCTTAATATGTGTAATTACCTCATGATTCGTATTTTTTTCAACAAAATTTTGTTAGCATTTCAAAGTTTTTATTCGATGAGAACTCTAAGTTCAACATTAATCTACATGATATATTTTTTTCTTAAATTTCAATACATCCATTACCTCAAAATTCTTTTCCAAAAATACTTCGATATTTTGTCAAATCGCTGCCGATAGATTCCCCTTAAGAAAGTCGCTGCGACCGGCTGTTTAGTTAAGTTAGGTTAGGTTTAGTTCAACCTACTTCGGAGTTTTATTCGTACTGGTTGATTCGCTAGTCTAAAACATTTTTTCAAGCTCTTGAACATAATCTGGTGAACTGTTCTCTAGTTTGAAAAAAATGTTACTTTCGTCACTCGTAAAACAATATACTATTCTTGACTTATCCTTGACAAAATAACATCACACGTTATTTTGCTCACTATATTCGTCACAGTTTCAAAAATTGTGCTTAACTTTTAAACGAATATAAACTCTGGTATTGAGAGGATTATCTAGAAGTTTACTCCCCTCCCTTTAAAGGGAAATTGAATTAACTTTACCTTCACAATTGGGTATAAGAAAAACCGTGAATTGATATTATGTTCATTGAGGCGGTGTGAGGAACTTTTTTATTCACTTTGTCGACAATAGAAGTTATGTGTTTCCGTTATTGGATAATCGTGTTACTTTTATACGTAAAAGAGAGGAATGTGGAGTATTTGAAACTATCTGATGTACCCATAGACTTATAATAAGTCTATGGATGTACCTAATGTATTTCCAGAACTTGCAAACTAATGAAACAGATACAATACAGATACAACAATTTTCATTGATAATAACAAGAGACTTATTGTTAGTGTTAAATAATTTGATAAGTTGTTGGGAAAAATGTCAAACTATTTATTTTGGCTACTGACACCTATAAAAGCATTCATACAAACTGTAATGTTTTTCTTATTTATTTGAACTGTTTTTACCGTGGGATAAAATTATATGCTCACTATTGCTAATTTCTATTGATTTATTGAAGAAACACTTACACACTACAATAAACTTAATTTATATACACACTACTTAATGTCTATTAATTTATCTACACTCGGTATAATAATTGTCCTAATTTATTTTCAACACTATTTATATTCACTATCTGCTCACTCACTGTATACTGAACAACTCCCCGACTCACTAAAAAACCCGCGTATATATAGTCCTTCGCAACTCGAGAACCATCTTGAATATACCACCTCTGCGTATACTTTATAATTCGTTCTGCTTCGCTCCGCTCGTGCCTCAGAAAACTCGTGACTAAAGTAACGTTTTTAACACTTGGTACTTAATATAATATAATTTAGCTGATTGTTATTACTTTTGTGTCTAGGCCGTGTAATTTATTCTTTTATTTTAGCGGGTTATGTCATAATTAAATAGTGTTAATTATATTATTCTTTGGTATATTTGATTCGATAATTCTATTATTATTCTCAGTAGTACCATTTTTGAATCTTAAATATTTGAAACGTCAAAATCGAAATAAATCAAAATGTATGCATAGCAGGGTTAGTGAAGTCCATTGGATCGACGTTCAGTGAGCTGTTCTAATTGGTTATGTTAATTAGATGACCCCAAAAATTAACTTATTTCATGTGTTTTGACTAATCAATGTTTTTTTCTAACTAATAAGCAAAATGGTGTTTTTTTAATTTTGTTTATTTGCTTTTTGTATCTAATACCCTGTATATTTTGTGATAAAAAAAACAAGAAATTGAAAATTATATTATTATATTTCAAAAAAATAAATCCTAAACATTATAACAATGCTTTCCTCCCAAGCCGTTCATCATCTCTACAAGAAATATAATCGCCGTTATATAATGACAAAATTTCCACTATATTAAGAACCTGACTGGAAAGACATAATATGGTGAGAACACTTGTATTTTTCTTGACATCTGAGAAGTAACAACCTTCATCAATATTGTAGGGGGAAATATCCTTCCGATGAACAGTATAACGGTTCTAAGGTAGTGTTCGGAAAGTGACTGTGCCAAAATCCGTCGTCACTTTCATCTAATGGCCTACAGGCACGTCATCCTATCGATTCTCTGGAATATCTGCATTTCTCCTATACCATTGGCGTACAACAATTACGTGGATTCCCCTGAAAATAAAGTAGTAGTACTTTTTAAAGATAAAAATATCATTAAATATACCTAGTTATTTGATCTTTTTTATTAATACATGTCCCTTTCTGGATGATTATATATATTTATTCATATTGGGGTGGTAAAATATCTATTGTGTCCCCTTTATTCTGCTTGGTTTCTGAGGAAAGTATAAAAGACTAGTAGCTCCCTTAGGGCGAGTTGTATTAAACTGGTGTTTAGACTGTGGCTAATTGATGTATTTATTATCAACATTTACGTCAGTCCAAACAATAGTCATCATTAAATCGAGTTTAGGTGCTTGATACAACTCGCCCTTAGACCTATTTCCAGAAAACATTTTAGTATATACACAGGCTTCAGTTTAGCTATTGCTTGATCTCACCTATTTGTAATTTCCCAGAAGCATCTGTGATTGTCTTAGCCCTATTAGATCTTTCCAGCGGTCATTCAATGGTACACAAACGGCTTAAAAGCAATAGAAGGGACTGGAATAAGAGTGTTCGGTCCAGGAACCAAACACTCTGAAAGCTTGGGAGAAAACCCCAAGTATCTTTCAAGTGGAAATCCAAGCTTTGAGAAAGTGCGCCCAGTTCAATATTGATGTCTCCCCAAACAGCTACATACATTCTAATAGTCAGATCTTTTTTTTTGGCTTTGCTTGTTCAACTGCCTCATTTCCATTTATTCTAGTAGGTCCTGAAACCTAGTCAAGTGACGATGCTGTTCTTGTCTACTTTATTGAGTTTTTCTATTCATTTTTAGAACTAATCTAACTTTGATTATATTGAACTGTGCATACTTAACCATGGCGTGAATTTTCGCTCGGGTTTTCCCAAAACTTTCGAAGTGTTGATACACTTCTATCCCATATTGCTTTTTAGCCATCTGTAAACAATTGGAAGGCATTCTTCCTAAGTATAGTAGTGGTGTTGGTATCCCATTCCTTTTTTGTTATTGAATTCTGTATCGAATTTCATTGATATGTATCACATCATTCACGAGATCCCTTTAGTAAGTTCAAGTATGAATTGTCTCAGTCATTTTCATAAATTTTTATAGGGATGATCTTTATTCGTCATTTCAATTAGATCATCACCTAATATATTGTTTTCAAAATTCACAAGCTATACTGAATGTGTTTTATGTAGTGTACTATACCCAGATGACAAAATTTTTGAGTTGAAGGTAAATTTACGTTGTATTGAAGTAAACTGACAACATTTTGAGCACTTACTTTAACCGGATTTACTTTATGTTTTCTAAAGCAAACTTTTTCTTTGTGGGGAAATAACTGTTTGCCGAATCTCGCAAAAATTGAAAGAATGTTATTTTAATGTACTTACAATTCCACTAGTTAATTAGAATATTAAGCTTTCCCAAACATATTCAGAATTGGCTTGGCTGTGTGAAAAGAAATTTATTTCTAAGGAGAAAACTTGAAAAATAAACTTTTTGAAAAGTCTGATGCATTTGAAAACTTTTATGACAAATACCAAATTGCTATAAGTTGTTGAAAGAGGAATACTGCGAAAAATATCTATCACGTGCTCGTGTTTTCGAGTGGATAAACCGAGAGATCACCAAATCTCCTAGGTGCTGTGCTCTAGGATTCTGAAGTGCTGTGCAGTTGGAAAGTATGTGGATGGAGGTTTCTTCTTCCATTCCACAAAATCTGCATTCTTCTTCCTCCACTATTTTGAGCTTTTTCAGGTGCCCATTCTGGCGACAATGTCCCGTCAGGATCCCTGTTAAAACTCTTAGCGCAGTTTTACTTATGCATTCTTTTGATCTCAACAGGTTGTAGTCACCCAGAAGAGTCTTTGATTGTATAAGCCCTACTAGATCTTCCCAATGGTCAGATCTTCTCTTTTTCTCAGCTTTACTTATTTCTTCCAATATTACATTGGGGCTGATTCCGCAAAAGGGTTCAGGTCCCCAGAAAGGTATTTCAGTCCCCCTCTTTGCTAGTTCATCTGCTATTTCATTTCCTTCTATTCCAGTGTGTCCTGGAATCCATAGTAAGGTGACTATGTTGTTCTTACCTAGTTCATTGAGTTTGTCTAGGCATTCCCACACCATTTTGGAACTGATTACACAAGAGCTCAGTGCCTTAATGGCTGCTTGATCATCCGACATTATGATAATCCTTTGTCTTCTGTATCCTTTATTAATATTGAACAACTGGGCGCACTTTCTTATGGCGTGGATTTCCGCTTGAAAGATACTTGGGGTTTTTCCCAAGCTTTCAGAGTGTTTGGTTCCTGGTCCGAACACTCCTATCCCAGTTCCTTCTATTGCTTTTGAGCCGTCTGTGTACCATTGAATGGCATTCTTTCCAAGTCTGGTAATGGTATTTGGATCCCATTCCTTCTTGTTGCTCATTTCCGTAACGAATTTCTTTGAAAAGTTATACTTTTTCATCATACCGTCTTGTGGCATGTCCCAGATTGTCTGATTTCTAAGAAGTGAGGAGGTGGTTTTTTTTTAATGATTCCCTCTCTATTTAGTCTGTATCTTGTTCTTTCTGCAACTCTGCAACACTTTCCACCACCATATGTAAAGGGGTGAGGTTGAGAATCACTTCCATAGCTGCCGTTGGGCATGTTCTCATTGCTCCTGTAATGGATATACAGGCTAGTCTTTGAATTTTGGAGAGGTTTTCTCTCGTCGTCAATAGGCTAGTTCTACTACTTCACGCAATGGCTCCATAAGTGATGATTGATCTCACTATGGCAGTGTACATCCAGCTTAGGATTTTTGGGTTTCAGCCCCAGTTTCTTCCTGCCAGATTTCTGCACACCATTATAGCCATTTTTGCCTTGTAAATCTCCTTTTCGTGTTTGTTCCATAGGAGTTTACTGTCTAGAGTTAAACCTAGATACTTGACTTCTTGTCTCCATTTAATCTCGTTCCCATCAAGTTGTATGGTTTTTAGGTTGAGTTTTCTTTTCTTAGTGAAGGCTATCAGGATGGTTTTAGTGGGGTTGATGCCAAGTCCCATTTGCCTACACCAGCTATTTGTATAGTTCAGACCCTTTTGTACAATATCGCAAAGGGTGTTTTCGAATTTCCCCCTGGCTGTTATGACAATATCGTCGGCATATCCTTGGCAGGATATTCCGAGATCCGTCAAACCACACAGGAGTTCATCAACCGTCAGACTCCACATCAATGGGGATGCTATTCCGCCCTGTGGGCATCCTCTGGTAGTGCAGATGGAGACAATGTCTTTGCTCGTCCTCGTCTCTGCTATTCTTGTGGTGAGCAGTTCCGACATCCATTTGGATGTTGTGCTATCTACACCTCTTCTGTTCAATGCTCCTGGTCTTGCTACTCACTAGTAAAAAAACAGTCCTAGTTGTGAAAAAACAAGTGGAAAACGCGCCTGCCATTAAAGCGCTGTCGTTGAAGCTTTATTTAGCAACTAAATGCAATACAGTGCTCGAAAACGTGCCATTTTCGCCTGATTTAGTACTCTGTGACTTCTCCCTGTTTCCTAAGATCAATGCAGCCGGTTCGAGTCCATGGAAGAGCTAAAGCGTAATTCGACGGAGGTCCTAAATCCTCTTACAACAGAAGACTTCCAGCATTGATTTGACCAATGAAAAGTCTAATAGGACGGTATGTGAAGAGACAAGGGAAGTAAATTTGTTGCAAAACAATTTTTCAAAGCAGTC
>CAJUYI010009183.1:0-10242 GCA_910591695.1 Galerucella pusilla | reverse complement strand
CACGGTTTTCCCTATACTTGGGGTTGAACATACATATAACATCTACTGGAGAGCACAATTTTTCTATTCTATAATTCGTGAATTTGATAAAAAGTGTTTTATCCCCAAATGGAACGAACAGAATCAACCAAAGTGATCAAGATGAAGCTGGAGTGTCTTTGTTATTATTGGCTAGCCAATGTGACACCTCGCACATGACAGTTAGCAGGATCTGGTCTAAAAATAACCAGTTTGGAAAAAGCCTCAAATGCTATTAAACATATCAAGGCGACAACACTTCATAGGAAGTTAATGTTATTGTAACGTTATATTTGACCACTATCATTGGAATATTCAAATATCTACCGGACGGCGAGTAGCCAGTCCTTTTTCCTTATCAACATGTGATTCTCGTCGAAAACCTGTAGCACCGATCACCGCTAAAAGGCAAAAATTTTACATTTAATGTGCGACGGATAATCTCCGTTGGTGAGGATCAGTATACACTGATATTGGTCAAATATTTCAATTCTTCTCTCCTATACAGAGATAGAAATTAAGAACACACTACGAATACGTAAATTCTTTATCGAAGCGGAGCATGTGAACAGGAAAGAAATATGTAACGTATGTCGATTGCTCATCGCATAGTTCAACAATTTAATAGCGAGTAGTGAGAATAAGCTTTCTTTCTCCTGTGAACCATGAGACAATCAAGTTGAATTTTTGAAATTCATCTTTTATTTAAACTTTATCTTTCCTAAAGTGCATTCAATGTGAATGGTAAGTTGCATTTAAGTCTATGCTTTTCCCTTTGTGATTTTTGCTTTTATATTTTTTCCTCCCAGTGATAAGCGCCAGATACACACATACAATGATATTTTTTTTTATCTTGTTCTTTTTCTTTTTCTAGTTTTTCTTATACAGGTGATAAAAGGTTCACATGTATATAGTTGAAGTCTTTAGTATATGTATATTTAGTTAATTAATTAATTCAATCTAATTACCAACAAGAATATTATATTTCCGGATTACATTTTTCATTTCATTTCTCACATTTCTTCATTGCTTCTTTTGTTTTCTTTTCATATAGTAAAATACAGGATATTTTTTTATGAACCACGTTCTTAAATGATTTCCTTATCAACTATTTATTGTAAACCGAATAACTGTAGATATCCTGAATTTTACATGAAAAATGAATGTAACTATTGCTGATACAATGTATCTTTCTTAGCACTTACTTAGTACCTGAGACTTCGTACCTGGAAGTTAGTACCTGGGACGTACCTGAGACTTTGTACTTGGAAGTTGTACCTGAACTTTGTACCTGAGACCTGTACATTACATTCCTTAACTTGATTTATTAACTTATTATATTCATTTGGTTTCTTAACTTCATTTATTATCTTATTAACTTCAATATAACTTCAATAACTTCAAAAAAATAGGATTACCCGCGAACCGGTAAGACTACTCCCTGAATTGATATTAGTTTGGTCTCCGAATTCACATCTGAGGTGCTCTCCACATTGAGTCGCCGTTGCAGTTTATCTTGCCTTATTATTTTAAATAAATAATAGGTAACATTATGTATAACGGAAAGTACTTCAATTCGCCCCATTCGGAAATCAATGATTTTAACACTTACAAAGATTGCAACATTTTCCGATTGTGGTCCAGTGTACTATTTCTGAGGCAGGGATTTGGAGAGTTCACGTCGGTCAAGGCAGAGGCTGAGCTATGTATGCAAATGTTCACCCACACCAGTCCATGTTTTCCAAAATTCGTTGATTTTACTAATACCTCATGAGAATAATCCAATAGTATTTTGGTCTGATCTAGAATCATCTCATATCCAAAAAGGGGAGTCCATCAAATGAACTACAAACGCGTTCTTTCGAAGTTTTTTGGTATGTTCAAAACGAAGAGTATTTTAAAAGATCTGTCAAATTTTCGATATTACATCTTCCAGAGATTTAATGCTATTCAATGGTACACAGACGGCTCAAAAGTAATAGAAGGAACTGGGATAGGAGTGTTCGGGCCAGGAACCAAACACTCTGAAAGCTTGGGAAAAACCTCAAGTATCTTTCAAGCGGAAATCCACGCCATAAGAAAGTGCGCCCAGTTCAATATAAAGGATGAAGGATACAGAAGACAAAGGATTATCATAATGTTGGATAGTCAAGCAGCCATTAAAGTACTGGGCTATTGTGTAATCAGTTCCAAAATAGTGTGGGAATACCTGGACAAACTCAATGAACAAGGCGAGAACAACATAGTCACCTTACTCTGGATTCCAGGACACACTGGAATAGAAGAAATTGAAATAGCAGATGAACTAGCAAAGAGGGGGACTGAAATATCTTTCTGGGGGCCCGAACCCTTTTGCGGAATCAGCCCCAATGTAATATTGGAAGAAATAAGTAAAGCCGAGAAAAAGAGAAGATCTGACCATTGGAAAGATCTAGTAGGGCTTATACAATCAAAGACTCTTCTAGGTGACTAAAACCTGTTTAGATCAAAAGAATGCATAAGTCAAAGTAAAAGTGCGCTAAGAGTTTTAACAGGGATCCTAACGGGACATTGTCGCCTGAATGGGCACCTGAAAATGCTCAAAATAGTGGAGGGAGAAGAATGCAGATTTTGTGGAATGGAAGAAGAAACCTCCATCCACATACTTTCCAACTGCACAGCACTTCAGAATCCTTGAGCACAGCACCTGGAAGATTACTAGATAGAAGAGGAACATTTGCCTAAGTTGAAGCCTGCAGACATCCTAAAATTTCTCCGGGAAATAGGACTAAAGGAACTACTAGTTTCTGAGACTCTTCTCAGAAACTGAGTAGAAGTAAGGTCTCAGTGGATGTCACCCCAAAAATCACACATACATACATTCCAGAGATTTATGAGGCAGATTCCCAGATAATTCTGTGTTATTGAGGATAATCAGTCTTATAAAATGGAATTTATATCAACTTAGAATGTAAGAACATTCCTAGAGTTAAGTCGTTTGTCAATGTCTCATCCGATGAGAAATATGTTTATAATCAGCAGCTGGTGCCTGTTCACTAAAAAGCGCTCTTCACATTTTTGTGTATACATTAATTTGCTGGAACAAAAAGTTGCAGCTGGGGAGTTTCGAGCTTCACTGTTAAGACCTCGATTATTTCCTCCAAAACTTTTTTTTTGTAAATTCACTGACCAAAATGTTATTTTCAAGCAAAAAAATTATATTTAATAATCGTTTTTCAATGAGTAGGTATTATGCCTGAACTGAGTTTAAAAAGCAACGACGAAATGGATTAAATTTGTATGACAGTATCTAATAAAAATATAAATTGCTTCACCGTTAGAATGAGTGAAAAGTTCTTGGAAACGAAAGCCAGATAACGGTATCAAGAAATATAATTTTAATTGCAAGATTTAAATCTACATCCGAGCAATTAAGGAGCTTGTATAAATTCAGATTCTCTGCGACGAAGAATTTAAGTTTTCTGTTTATATTCTGCTAATTTAATCACTTCGAATTTGTAATTAACTTCAATTTTGCCAGCTTCTAATTTAATTTCTTCATTAAATCTGCCTATTTGTGTTGTTCCCGGAGATTTTACTGGGGAGTAGATTACACCTTGTAAAATGCATAATTTTTCTCATCTATACTTGAGGTATTTTTTCATAATCCTTTTCTACATAAACACAAAAATCACAATTTTTGGTCAGGATAAAAAATAATCAGAAATAATAATTTCCAATGGCCTGAGAGGTCTGGACTACGAGGTCATTAGCCATCTATACATTTCTGGTGGGTGAATTTTAATAAAAATATCTAGCTTCAAATACTCATTTTTTTTTATTTGGATAGTTAACGTCGTTCTATTTCTTCGACTGAGGCTAATCACCGACGCCAGGAGAACTCTACCCCCAACCGGAAATTTTACCGAAACCACTAATGTTCCAACCTGGGGGTCTATTCACTGACGGTGAGAGCTCCTACGAGAATAAACATTTGCATGCGTGCTCTCTCGAAACTGCAAACTACGATATAGCCCGCATGCGCACTTTACAAGTGTGAACTCTCGTAGGAGCTCTCACTGTTAGTGAATTGACCCCCTGTGGTAGGGATCTGCATCGAGCTCAACATCCATGGACTCGGGTATCTATCACGTCTCCTCCGAAACACGACATATATACATTATACAGCTGCAGAATGATACGTGATAAGTTCTTTGATATTACTTCCATCTGTTGATCAGTGGGGCAAAGTCTAATATCGAATATGAAGCTTGAAACGAATATAATTGAAAATTCCACAATGCCATCCTATATTTATTGAATTATCCTTGAAAATATATAAGGATAGAATTCATTTAATGCAGTTCCACATGTAAGGGTCTCTGATATGATTTCAATTTAATTAATTTAATTAGTTCAAGTTATTTAATGATTCTAACTAATTCGATATATTTAATTATTTCAATTAATTCAATCAATTTAATTGATTCAATTAATATAAGTATTGTAATTAATTTGAATCGATTAATTCAATTCATTGAAATTTTGAATTCATGGATAATTGTATAATTTTTATAATTAAATCAAAGTATTTAATGTGATTAATTGAATTTATTGAATTCATGGATAATCTTATAATTTTCATTTATCAATTTTCCAACGAATATAACTAGATTATTCAAATCTAAATAATGTAATTAGTGTAATTCATTTTAATATTAAACTATTTTTAAATATCCATGGAAAAATATAGATTACACAATCAATAATAATCGTCTATCCATTGTCCCTTTTCTTAATTAGCTGTCTTCAGATAGCTGCTCGATTTTTCAAGATTTATATAATAATCGGATTATTTCGCGCTTGTCACTGTCACCTTTATGTTGAAATAATTTCCACTAGCCTTAGTGATGAACGAACACTTTCCTATGCTATTTT
The DNA here is from genome assembly GCA_910591695.1 of Galerucella pusilla. Classification (NCBI taxonomy): domain Eukaryota; kingdom Metazoa; phylum Arthropoda; class Insecta; order Coleoptera; family Chrysomelidae; genus Galerucella; species Galerucella pusilla. The sequence continues at coordinate 5,307 of CAJUYI010009183.1, read as the reverse complement.
CAACAAGTTTAATAACATAACAATTATTTAAATTATTGTTTCTTTTTTTTCCTTTTTTAGTTATTATTTGACATTTTTACATTGATATTTTTTTAATTATGATAATGAATAAATGATTTATTCAAATTACACACTAAATTATTTTATTTTGATATCAAAACATATTTTTTCATTTTTGTTCATGAATAGTCATATACATGTCATTCAACAGAGAATGGATTATTATTATCGATGCCTATCAAAGTATTAATATACCTATATAATAGAAATGTTTCAAGGTCTCAGTAATTTTTCCATCCATCCAGTACATCGACAAGCGTGTGAATTGCCTATTATGGCATATACAACTGAGCCACAGCTACGTGTGGCGTATTATAGCTAGATGGCAATAAAAACAAGTATAAAACCAAATTTTTTCCTATTTTCCCATCGGTGACGATTTTCATAAAATAGAAAAATTAACTTCGTGTCATATCGTATTTTGAGAATGAATAACATTATGCTTTAATTGGCTATTAAAATTTCCTATGAGTGGACCTTGTAATTTTGAAATTCAAATTGTAGTGAAAAATTGCTTTATACGCTTATTAAATCTTAGCAACTATTATTTGCATAAAACGAAAAATTAGAACCGTGAACTTTATCTTTTATAAATAGTTTTAAAGAGTCACAATTTTGGCGAAATTTATTTCGACTAAATAGATGGGGACCTCGCACCATTATTAGCGTGAAAAATTAGTGTATGCAAAACAGCTTGATACCCATTTTTTGAAAATTTTACCTCTTTTTAACACGCTTCTATTAGCTTCACGGGACACACGGTAGGAACTTTAGTTCCTTTCAAGCAAAAATTATGTAATACATCTGACGTTATAGATAAACAATTTGCTTATTCCTAGGTGGTCGAGTAGTAAGCAAACCAGACTCTCACGCGGTAGACCCGGGTTCGATTCCCCGCGAAAAAGTTTTTTTTAATTGTTGTGTGTGTGTGTGAGGTTGTGATATTGACTGCGGATCCTTGCGGCTCCATTAGCCTAACCAATTTTTTTTATTGTTAATTTAATTTTTAAATAATTATTCTGCTTGATATTAATAACGACAACAGTTGAAATATTTAGCAGAATATTAATTATTATAGATGATAGTACGGTACCCTTCATGAGGGTGTCCGACTGGCAGTATCTACTTATAACAGCATCGTATATTTGAAAAGGGAAACCATAACATTATACAAGTTGGACATTCAAGACCTGTACGTTTATCACAAAAAATTAGTGGTAACAAAATTGAATTGTAAAATTTTTAATTTGAAGTTATATTACAGTTTAAAGAAATTTTTATTTTCTAGATTTTTCCTTAAGTGGGTCGTAAAAAAAATATGCTGTTCGACTCGTGTGGATTGTCCATATCGCACTTGAACGATTGAACACGCCGCCTTAGGCCTTCCACGTGGGCGGCCCGGGTTCGATTCCCGGCCGAAGCATATGAATTGCTGCTTCGTAAACGAGAGAGAGACTTAGGAGATAGCACACGCACGCAAGTAAGGTACATAACGAAGCAACGTAACATACCGTAACATAACGTAACGTAACGGTCAGATCTTTTGCGTCGCGACCACCGGTCGCTTAAACCTAACCTGACGTAAAAAACTAAAGTTCCAATAAATATAGTTTAAGAAAACTGAAAAATCACGCTTTTAAAGAATATCGAACTAAAAAGTTGAGAATAATTTTAAAAATAAATTTAAAACAATAGTATATGAAAAAAATACTAGTATAATTGAGGGAAAAGCGTGGGCCGCTTTGTGCCATAGTTTTCGTATATCGAGCACCCCACGATTTTTCATTAATTATACTAATATTTTTTTATATACTATTTTTTTAAGTTTATTTTCAAAATTATTTTCAACTTTTTAGTTCGATATTCTTCAAAAGCGTGTTTTTCCAGTTTTTTTTTAAACTATATTTATTAGTCTTAAATTACTGAAATAAAATACAAGTATTTCGGAAAATCTCTTGAAAATTTTGTACTTGATTAGGGACGGACTTCAAGTCATGCAGAAAAATTCTCCTCGATCTTCTACAAGGTCGTCAACTGTGAAAAATCCCATCGATATGAAATGAAATAGTTGAACTTTGTTACACTGTTATTTTTTTTCAAAGTCAATTACTTACTTATTGTTAAACTACACTCATTAATTTGCCTAGATTGGCAAAACTGATGTACTTAAGATGGCGTAATTGTAAAAAACAACAAAACATAAAACCAACTATGCACGTTCCACGACCCAATCTAATTGTTAAAAATAACATTCTCCAACGACTTCAATAGCAGAATTAGATCTTATCACGGTATCATTTCTTATATTAAAACTACCACACGGAAACTATGTTGCCAAGTACGTAAGCTAAATTAAAAGGGAAACATTAACTTTATTGTAAACTGCTTCCATTCTATGTAGAATATGTTCAAGTTTTACAGATGGATTTAAAACTATTTTATAAATGAGCGAAAAACTTTTTCTTGTTTGCTGCAAAGTGTAATGAATTTTTTCGAGTAGTTCCCAGTTGTGTGTCTGTTTAGTTGTTAATCCTGAATATTTTTGATTGATCAGGTTTCTCACAGCACTCTTTAGGATAAACATCTGATAATTGACATTATTGACAGCTCCGACACACAATATTATTGTCACTCAGTTTTTCACTGTAATTTGTTATGCTGATTTTTTCCACAGTAACCAGTAACCACCAACTCTATTGAATTTTGGCGATTATGAATCCTCTCATTCCATTAACCAGTTCTTAACGTTGTCCCCCACAACTACGAAAGAGCTCAGACACTTCACGAATTCCAGGAAAAACGTGTATTATCAAATATGTTCAAACAAATATTGTATAAAAATCCAAAAACCAACATTGTTAATGTTAGATACAAAATTCATCAAATATTTGATAACCTATAAAAACATGCAAACATAAGAAGGAACTAGCAAATATATCACCCAAATTGACTTATGAAGGAAAAAGTAGGAGAGAAAGCATTAACAGTAGTCGCCAATCATTCACTGGAGGTTTATCCACTACCATGAAAGCCATACAGGAGAGATGCCAAATTTGGAAAATCAATATAGCCAATAAAAGCATAAGTTTCATAGGCATTGGAATACCAGTCCATTCTTTGATTACATTTCAGACATCTTGCGAATTATTTTTAGTATGTAATATGTATCTTTGATTGTCGTGTCTCCTTGTCAAGTCAATTAGGGTGTATTTATTGGATTTCGAACACGACTTTTCTGTAACACCTTATTCAGTAGCTTATCCAGTAGCTTTCAGTTTGTGAGTGGGGTTTTCGAAATCACAGCTGGCATAGATAGATAGAAACATAAGAGAACTGGCTTAAAGTTCAAGAATACGCGTAATATTGTTTGCACTTAATAATTTGGCACTTTAATAATATTTGTTTCCCAGACTTTCAACTTTTAGAAAACTAAGTATTGTGGTGAATCATTAGGTAGGTATATATAGGGAATGATGGTGGAGATACAAACAAAATCTTTTGCAAACGAGGAGATGTTGATAATAAGAAATATTCCATAAAATAAAATATCCAAAATAACATACAAAAAGGGTTAATGGAGAATAAATTATAAAATAAAACGAAGAAATCAAAAAACAAATTATCGTTCACACATAGCTAAAGCATACACCGTCTGCAAGAAGATTGTGAAGGAGCCTTCACAGGTCTTGAACCGTTTTGTGGAATCACAAAGTATTACATAAGCGATGAAGTCTGAAACTGGTTAGCTGCGGAACACCAATTCAAATGGAGACTGAGACAAGAACACCTCCGTACTAAGAGTTTACTGAATAAGTTAGACAAGGAACTCTTGTCCAGGCTGTTGAAACCGGATAAGAGAAATTTGAAGACAGCTACCCACCTGGTGACGACACTGTACCCTGAGGAAGCATCTGCACTGGATGGGCAAAGTTAGTGAGCCTATTTCCAGATAATGTGACCTTTACGATAATACACCTACTCACATACTCTGCTTCTGTGAGAACTTACAAGGACTCAGACGGCACTATGGAGTGGAAATAATACAACCATCACAACTACTGAAGATACTTCCAGATAAACTGGTGGCCTATATATGAGATACGGAACTTCTGGATTGGAAGTAGGTAGATAACATGGGTTATAGTACAAAGATTCAGTTCAAGGGCCTGGGCTGTTGAGCCCAACCCAAAGGTATGAATTAATGACACCGCCTGCAGGATTCCAAGAAGGACTTTTACATTTTCAAACCTACTGTCAAAAAATGTGGGATCTAAATTATTTCCGTAGTCTCTAAACCGATACGTTTTGGAAAGTTTATTATGCAGCTTCAACTTTTTTTGCTTGGAATTTTGTAAGCACTTCCAAATCGACATCAGCATATATGGATACACAATGAAAACCACTGAAAGTAATGGCAATAAATAATAGAATACAAGCCACAATACATCTGAATTATTCAATGCACTGTAAGGGATATTTTTAAAGCAAAGAAGGATCAATAAAATAACCAAAATAAAGATTTATGAAACTATTGTACCGATCTTAACGTATGGAAGTGAATCATTAATACTCAACCAAAGACAAATCAGATATTATAGTGATAGAAATGAAAATGCTAAGAAAAATAGGAGGTGTAACAAAGCTAGACATATTAAAAAACAGAGAAACTAGAGATAGACTTGAGGTGGATCTTATAATATCGAAAATAGAGCAAACTCAACTTAGATTCGGACACCTGTCAAGAATGAACGAAGATAACATAGTTAAACAAAAAAACTGGAATGAAAAAATAGGTGATTTATTAAAGAATAGAGGAACTTCTTGGACGGAAGCAAAGAAGATGGGAAAAGAAGATACAAGGGGGATCCGATTTATATATGAGTCGATCAAATAAAAATAAATGAATTTTTAAACTTCAACAAGTTTCGTAGTGAGAAGCGGGGTTTGTTAGTTCAGCTACCTAGTTGCTGTGAAGCGCTAAACCCACAAATGTTGTTCCAGCCATAGATGTTTCCGCTCCTTCCATTTATTTCAAAAGCTCTCTCACTATTTCCCTATAGACTATATTTCGAAAATTTAATTGTCTCCCAATTCAAAACCTACACGAGTAATTGAGACAAACAGCTAATTCAAATTCCCTATGGTTAAATGACAAAAAAAACCATTCGCATATTTCCTTACGTGACTGAAAGATAGATATTAAAATACCGAAATGGAAATAATGACGAAAAAATGAATGGAAAATAG
>CAJUYI010009181.1:0-10244 GCA_910591695.1 Galerucella pusilla | reverse complement strand
TTTGCATATCCAATGAAGGATAATTAAATTTAAATAGTAAAATCATGCTCGAAAAAAAAAGGGTATTCTTCAGTACGTGATTAGGCTTTAAGCTCCCGGTCTGATAACATATACCTACCTTGTAATGATGAGCGCAAACACGCCGAAACCGGTCTACAAGCTATGTTGTCCCTTCTAATTGCAAACCAGAATGGTTGGTTTAAATATCATGTAGATATGCCAATCCCGTTTGACTTTGAAGAGTGTAATCCAATATCCGTCGGGGCCTATAGCCCGGGAAGTAGTTGTTTCTTTTTAGTTGAACGGTCAATGTCTTTGAAAAATATTTTTCAAAAACTTATAAAACGTTGGAATTATTATTATTCTGCGATATCCATTTTAAAATATTATTATCATGATCTTAAGTTTCCCTTGCTCAGCCCTTGCTGGCAATGTCCACCTGCCCCGAGCGTGTGTAAACGCCAATGGTACTAGGCTTATCAGTTACCTATTAAGAAATTTACGGACATTGTAACAAAGTATTTAAGACTATAGCCTTCTGCAGATCGATGTGTTTTTGTGAAGACCTATTTTGATTAGGCTGTATTGTAGTTTTGGGAATCAGTCCCGTAGCTGAAACGATGTCCTACCTCAATTGCAATCTTCTCGTTATATTTGTCCAAAATATTTTTGTTATGGGGTACAGCAACATCCACTAGAAGAACCGAGTTAGCTTTTTGATCTACCATCACAATAACTGTACTCTTATTCGTGATAACATGATATCGGTGATAATGGACCTATAATAGTATAGTCTAAAATCAGCATTGTCTAGTACTGAAAGCAGATGGTACTAATAAGAAGAAGGCGTGTAGGTGTTAACTAATCCAAATTTGTTGGCCAACTTCTGATGAATGATGTTGCAAAGTTGATAGGAGGATGGATGAGTCGGAATGGATTGGAGGTAGCGCCTACCAAAACGGAGGCCATTATTAAGAAGGGTCCGAGGAAAAGGGAAGACGTACACTTCGAACTGTGCGGAACCCGGATAATCCCAAAAAAATATGTGAAGTATCTTGGAGTATGGTTGGATGATAAACGTATATTCAATGAACATATTCGTAGATCCGGCGAGAAAGCAGACAGGCAAACCACAGCCTTATCCAAACTCCTCCCGAATATGAGAGGACCCGGCACGCAGAAAAGGCGCCTGTTATACGGGGTGGTCCAGTCGGTGCTGCTTTATGCGGCCTCAGTCTGGAAGGAGGCTATGGGAAAAAAATAAATACAGAGACATGGTCAGATCCTCTCAGAGGAAGATGCTTCTCAGGGTAACATCGGCATATCGAACTGTCTCGGCCGCGGCCATTTGCGTGGTAGCAGGGGTGCCACCAATAGACCTTTTGGCGAAGGAAAGGGGTAGGCTAGAACAGTTGGAGAAAGTCCAATGGAGCAACAACAAGCTGACCGCTCAATGGACGAAACAGCTAATCCCTGACCTAGAAGCCTGGATGGAATGCGGGCACAGGTAGATGGATTATTACATCACCCAGTTTATGACCGGACACGGCTCCTTCAGGACATATACTAATAGAATTGGTAAAGCCGTGGACGATCTCTGCATCTATTGCCGGCAGATATATGACGTCAAACATACCCTGAGACGAACTGCCAAAGATGGAACACAGAGAGATCGCACTATGAGGCAGATATAGGTTTTAGCACAACCCCGGAAGGGATCCTAAAGTCCATGCTTAGCTCTGAGGATGCATGGAGAAAAGCAGGGAGCTACATAATAAGTGTGATGAGGCAGAAGGAGCTGGAAGAGAGAGAATTCCAGAAAGAGGAAAAAGACGGGACAGAATGTAAGAATCGAAGAACAACAAATGCCTTAAGAGGCACAGATTGTGGAGCACGTCGCCGGCCGCATTAGATGTTATGTCCTTTCGACGATTCCTGATGTGGTGACTGGACAAGGTTTTTATTGGGTATGCCAGCTTGCTGGAGACTCCCACACTACCCTGATGCTGTGGACCACCAAGCGAAGGGTGTACATAAAGTACATAAAGTATTTTCCTCCTCCCAAAAAAAAACAAAAACAAAAAATGAAAAATATTATCAATAACTGTTTACATACAATGTATTTTTAATTAAATTTTTAAATTGGTAAAAAACTATCTTTTAGAGAGAATTAATCTATAAGGAAACAACAATTTTCGGTTTTTTTTTTATTCCACCATAGCGGAATCAAATTTGGAATAGATGAACATTTTGATTAGAAAAAAAGACAATGCCTGCTTATAATTACATGACTTTCGACATAGAGAATTAAAATAACTGATTTCAAATTTGTTGCTAATTAGTTGAAAAACGTTTCAAGTGATTTTTTTATTAAATTAACATGCTCGGCAAGTATGGCAACTTGCACAAGGGCGATTAAAGAAAACAGTTATTACATAGTTACAAACATTAACATAGTGATAAGGAGGGAAAAGAATAATAGATTAAAGTTTATGATAAGGTGATACATATTTTAGAATTTCAGTGCTGACTCGATTTGGCAGCTGCGATTTGAGATTAAGTTGTCGTCTTTTTGTGTTGAATTGGCAACAATCAACCAGGATGCGATTCACAGTAAGTGGGCTGGCAGCTTCGCTTTTACTGGAAAGTCTGCTAAGGAAGGCTAAGGAAGATAGCAGGACTCCTAACAGGGCACTGCTGTATGAGGAAGCACCTCTACAATCTAGGAGTAGAGGAAAGTTCCCTATGTAGGGGTTGCGGCATGACTGATGAAACGTCAGTTCATGTTCTCTTAGAGTGTCCACACTGGGCTGTATTACGCAGGCGAATCTTCGGAGTCACTGTCATGGCTCCTGGAGACACAAGCAGGCATCCACTGAAAAAGGTTGCGGCCTTTATTGAAGGGCTCGGCTTCATGGATGACTAGGTAGCAGGATTGGCACAATGGGCCCGCCAGTGGCCTCAGTGCCGGAACCTTGGCTTGAATTGTCCAGGACAAGGCTCGCCTGCACATTTAGTAGTAGTAAGTGGGCTAGCAGCTTCGCTTTTACTGGAAAGTCTGTTGCTTGAGGTGATTAAGTAGCTGAGTGAGAGTTTGGTGTGACCTACTCGAAGCCTACGTAGCGTTGACTCCAGAGAGTCCAGTGGGGTCAGTAAACAGTGGTGTGTTGAGAATTATCTGCATAGATATCAAGAAGGTATTGGTAGAGCTCCAATTAGTTTACCGCATCCATCTAACGATTATTTTTGGTTCTGCCGCAATGTCCCTGCAAATCTAGATATGAGAAGTTATTGTGGCAGAAGTTGAGGCTGTTTTGGCATGCTGATCAGCCAGTTCATTTCCAGGTATACCGATGTGTGAGGGTCATTAGGTCATTAGAATGATGGATTTCTTGGACAATTTTCAATTTTTTCATTGGAAGGATGATGTGCTTAAAAGGTTGTAGAATTCTGTACAATTCTCCAGTATTCACACTGCACAAAGGAGGGATTAGGGAAGAGCTCAAGAGATTGTTTTGCTGAGCAGCCAACGCCAGTAACACTTTTGGAAACGTCGGGGTACAACAGAAAGTGTTGATGGTAATTACGAATGATTTCAATAAATTTTGTAGTGATGAGATTTTTTAGTGTTTAGTGTTTATTAAATTTGGATAAACAAGTATTGACCCATAGAGAAATGGTAAGAGAGCATTTAAAACATAATGGAAGGAGCTGGAAACATATTTGTGCGCAGCCTGTAGCGCATGGCGCTTCACAGCAACTAACTGAACTGAAAAAAACCCACCTCCCACTACCAAACCTGTCATTTTTAACATTATTTTAATTTGAGGTTGGTCCGATGACATTTAATAATTAAAAATGAGAAGGTACACTTTTTAATTTCCAGCTTTAGAGGCCTATATTTCATTAACGAATGGAGTAACGGAGCCCTATGACTCGGGGTTGGTAAATTGCGCACAGCGGTCAGTTGGTAGCCAGGTATATACAAAATGTTTCTTTTTCATAGGTAAATTGCGCACAAGTGACCCTAAAGAGGGTCTAGGTAAATGAAGTACAACTTTCTACCGATTCCACGAATTTTAAAAGTTACCAGAGATTCAAAGGATTATCCCCTAATGACTTTACGATAACAATTTGAGGCGTAGGTACATAGATCAGTTTTTGCATTTACACTTCGATCAACGAGTTTGGGCCTGGGTTTTCTTGTTTTTTTTTTAGTTTTATATGTCTTATTTTCTGATATTTTTATGGACTAAGGATACAATTTGATCGCTATGCGCAATTTACCTATACAGAGAATTAATCCCCTGGCTGCAACTACCTGACGAACCCTTTCTAAATTTGGAAAACTTCTTGACCACTGTGCGCAATTTACCTATGCCCCTATGACTCCCTGTTTGAATATATCTTTTATTTTTGTTTCAACCCCGTTGAGTACCTACACCTCTGTATTTAAGGCGATTGTTTACGAGTCGAAGAACACATGTTTATGGTAATTCTTGTTATTTCCGACATGCCATGGAATCTTTTGTCTGTTTTATAATATAGATTTTCCTTTTCTCAAGATCCCCATTCGATTTAATGAGAATCGTATTCCAGATAATACGAAATATATGCAGGGTGAGTGCCCTTGGAAAAGTTATGAGACGAGCGCGATGGAAAAATGGTTTTTAAAACAAAAGGATTAGAGTGCTTTGTGTTCTTTTCCATTACTTATTTGCATAGTATGCGAATATAAATATATAAATGGAATATTCGTCGAGCTATTGAACAATTTAATTTCGTCCTTTAGATATTTCTTCACTTAATGCAGTGTATAAATTGTTCAAGAGATTTACGAAAATGAAAATTTAATGGAAAAAAAGATTTGTATGAAAATTGTATATAGTTCAGTCGACAGGTAGTTTCAGATAGAAAAAGGTCGGAAGTTAATGAAACTTTAGGATGTTGTTCAGGGATGATTAATCAACATTTTCCCAAGTTTTGGACCTCGAGGACCCTGTGCTAAAAAAGGAGGGGGTGGGAAACTGCAAAACTTTCGACCTTGCTCTGGTTTTTCCTCATCAACTTGATTGCCTTACGTTCTACGCCAAAAACGTTTATTTACTTTTTTTGTAGATCGTTGAATCCTCTACGAATTTATTCCTTCAAACATGTTTGTGCGTCAATTTGTTACCGACATATGGCGCTTCGAAGAATAGGTCATTTTTCAAATTCCGCTATGTTAATGACACGAATGGCGGGTGCTAGCATCGAAGTGAAACCATATCCAAGGCCAGCGAATTCGACAGCGTCATCATTACTGCTGAAGATGTGGATATACTTATTCTGTTAACAGCATTAGGTACGTCCACAAAAAACATCTATCTCCAAAAAAGTGGAAGAGGCAGTGGTCCCAGTGTCCTCTACTCGCCAAGTTCCTGCTCCTTCTCTCCCAAGGACATACCAGACATACTGGACGAATACGACGACGACATCATTGACAGCCTGATCACTCAGGAGAACGACGAGTTGTCACGAACAGAACCAGCGGCTAAGAAATCTCGACAGGAAATGTAATAAGTACAAATGAGTACCCACTATGATAAACACATTTCTATATCTTTATTCCCCAATATAATAATATTGTTAATTACATTAATTATTATTTCCATGAAAGGTCTACGTCTTTTTTTTAACCTGCCCTGGGTTAATTATGTAGGGGGGAGGGGGGATATCGATCCGGAAAGTAACTGATATCAATACCAAAGTGATGTGAATTAATAGGTATGGTTGGATTTCATCAGAAAGTTAGCTTTTAAGAATTGGTGTTGGGTGGGGGTGGAGGGTTGGGGAAGGAGGGGTGGGGTTTCCAAAGCTGGTGACTTCAACCAAGAACCATAATTACAACAACATCTTATCATAATTCGGGTATAAAAGATGAAATAAGGTTTGCATTTTTTTGTCATTTTTCAGCGTTTTTTGAAACATGACCTATGTTTCGACGCGTCATATCTTGGTAGCGAATTCCCATACAAACATGATTCATTCGTCAAAATTGTAGAAAATTTAACTCTCTACAAAAAAGTATAAGTAGATATGTTTTTGCCATAGGAGGTAAGAGAAAAAAGTAATCGAGGAAAAACCGGAGAGAGGTCGAGAATTTTGTAGTTTTACTCCCCCTACTCTTTTCGCACAGGGTCCTCGGGGTCCAAAATTTGTGAAAATGTTAATTAACCATCACTGAGCAACATCCTAAAGTTTCTTTAACTTCCGACCTTTTTCCACCTAACCCCACTTGTTTCAACCTGTCGACTGAATTAATAGCAAAGTCTATATATTATATAGACTTTGCTAATAGTGTAGATGTTAAACTTCATCTCCTTTCTATCGACAAGTGTAGGCCAAGACTCACCGATCACATACTCTCTTATTGACGATAATTCCGGACACTCGCATAAGCGGTCTTAGTTAAATATTTCATTGTTATGTCGACAAGGGAAGAGTGTTTGACAAAGATTTTACTTTTTCAGTATAAACTGTCAACACATCAACAACTGACAGAATAGAAAACAATTCACATTATTTACCGATTTAAAACAATCCACATTATTTACCGATTTTGTCTAATTATTAGCGTTTTTAGGCAATTTTTAGGTATTTATGATAAAATTCATGGTCGTAGCAGGTTTTGTTTAATATACAAATACGTCTAATAATTAGTTAGTTTAGATTTTTCAAATTTTTGATAAATCCATATTTAGCTAATTTAAAAAAGTACCAAAATTTCAAGTGTAATAAATTATTAATTTTAAAATTTCACCCTGTATAATTCACAATTGACCATAAGAGAATTTCAAAAATATGCAAATATACAGGGTTTCATTAAAAAAAAAAACACCGACATTGGCATACTTGCGTGAATCACCCTGTACATTTAAATTTATGTTTACATAACGATCAAATCAATTCAAAATTTGACGTGTCTCGGCATATTTCATAATTTTTTAAAATTATGACAAGAACTTTATGTCATACTAGTTCGTTATTGCAATCCAATCTCAATACAAATCAGTGTTTTAAAAAATCCGGTTTGAATTAATAGGTCAGTGTTGACAAACGTAAATGTCATAATATCACAATAGATTTTATATGTGTCAAAGTTAGAAGTCAAAATGACCGAAGATTTTGGAATTTCTGACGAAATTATTGAAAAAGCAAAGGAAGCAACTGTAAATCTGTTGCCAAAAAAGTCTAAAGAAGCTTACGACATGGTTATTAAATAAGTTGAACAAAAAATTATTTCTCTTTATGCCCGCACGGGCATAAAGTACGACATTAGATAGTTGGTAACTAAGCAATAAAAACACAATAATGAACTAGTATGACATAAATTTATTGTATGTACCGCAGGCATAAACAGATGTGTATACACTCGGGCGACTTACAAACCCTCAGGGCATAAACATCTATTTATACCCTTGGTACATAAATAACTATTATACAGATTTGCATTTTGATGTGACCGTTACAATTACATTTATATTTACAATAATTATAACTTGATCTCCACTGAGGTCAGTTAGGCTGACCGAAGTTCGAGTGAATTAATTTTATATAAACAAAATGAGAGAAGTAAAACCATAACCTGTTTTTTAATTAACAACATCACGAACCATTACATCTAATTTACGCGGTAAGTCACTAACATTCTTAGTTTAAAATGTAAATTTTGTCAAATTCCTAGTTTGAAATAAAAATGTCCTGAAATGTTTAGTTAAAACTGTAAATTCTGTTAATGTCCTAATTTAAACAGAAAATTTTGTAACATTCTTAGTTTGAAGTGTAAATTTTCTGAAATTCTTATTTAGTAAAATTACTAGTTTCAAGTGTAATTTCTGTTCAATTTCAAATTTAAACTGTAAATTCTGATATACAATATAGTTCTTATATTTTAAAATAGAGATTGGAGTCTTTCAGAAATTTGAGAACTTTTTCACAGTTTTCACGTAACGCGCGTTTCATATTAGGTGAGATATTGTTAACTGTTCAACACAAAACTTGCACAATCCAACAGTATAAGTTTTATGGTTAGGGGCACATCACATATTAAACACTGCTTTGGTGGTTTTTTATTGAATAAATGCTGGTGTGTGATGGCTGAATGTCCTATTCTTAACCTGTTTAAAACAACCTGGTCTTTTCTGTTCTGTGGAAGTGTCAATCTGGATTTTGCCGATGGCATGATTTCTTTAAGTAGTGAATTGGTTTCTTCCCATCTTTTTTGCCAGATATTCAATACAAAATCCTTTATAACTGGTTTGAAATCGGAAACTGGAATTTTTCCAAAAATTGGTAGATTTTCGCTATTCGAGGTTTGAGCTTCGAATTTTATTAAATTACACAAACAAGACGTTCCCAATTACCCAAACAAGAATTTCCCCAAATTTCTCAGTTACAGCTGTGAAAATTGTTCAATTTCTAGTTAAAAACGAATTCTGATTCTGAAATTTCTAGATCATCCTATAAATTTACATAAATTTAAAATTTAAACTGTAAATTCTATTAAATTTCTAGTTTGAGATGGAAATTTTAAAAAAATTCTCAATCAAAGCAGTAAATTCTGTTAGAGGATCATTCCACTTCTCTTTATGAAAAATGGATATCGTTAAATTTCTCTGAATTTTGGATATGTTGGGGAGTTTGATCTCCTTACCGGAAGCATGAGCAGTCCTATTATATTAGTTTTTGAAATACAGGACGTTAAAGTTAGAAAGTATAATTTTTTAAGTAATAACACTATTTGATTATAAACATTATGCGCGTTTGTCAATCCTTACATAAGGCATTAGTTTTGGACTTATTTTTGAAAAAAAATATTGTTGGTTACAGAGTGAGATAATATATATTCAAAATTATATTCTTGCTATATCCTGGACGGTACCAAGACAAACAAATACCACGAGTGATCTATTCTATGTCGACTGCGTATTGGACAACTCGCATTGAAATGTTAGCAGAAGGGGAACATTCAAACATTGTTTCTCTTCTTTTATAGAAAACTTGAAGGTAACAATGGTTTGCAGAAAACCTTCAGATTTCTGTTGTGGAGCAAGAGATTTTAATGTTGGGTTTCTTCTGGATAAAGCGATTTCGGATGTTCTTCAGTAGGTATTGGGATTATTATTATCATTATCATCATTTATTTTGGTATAACAAGCAATTTCGGGATCTTCTATTGAATATAAATTGATATGTACCGTATATATATATCGCGTAGTCCTCTGTGAAGTATCTATCTTCTTATTTTCTTCATTCAAACATTGTTTCTTTGTTTTATGGAAAACTTTGACATTATTGGTGTATTGATCATTAATCCTAGATTGTAATCTCACAAACAAAAAAAATCCTTGCTACTAACCAACTATTCAGTACTCAATAATTTTTTTCTACGGCAAACATTTTCAATTTTCAAGGCTTTCTTTTACATAAAATTTTTTCTTTCAAGAGAGGAAGTAAAAGATGAAGATAAAGCACGTAAACCAAAGATCAGATTCATTTATCGACACATCCACTTGAGCAGCGTACACAATTTCCAGCACGCGCAAAATATTCTTAGAAATAACCATCATAAAAAAATGGAGTTGATAAATTAAATTATTGGTTTTATTGATAAACCAACAACTTAGCGAAGTCTCAATTTAAAGGCAATGAATTTTCTTCACTAAGTATGAATTAGTAATATTTGAATTAAACTGGACGCGATTCAATCAAAATTTATGAAAATTGGAAATAAAAATGGGATGCAATCGACAGGGATGGTGCTGGCTTTTTGTACTTCTGAAACTCGGGGATGAAAATGAAAGTAGATCTGTGTGTACCAGTGGTGAGCAAAATCGGTGTTGGTCTTGCAGAATCGTACATACACAAGCAAGTCCAAGACAAAGAATGCAAGATACAGAAATGATACAGAGGTCGCCGGTTTAGATGTCACAAACAAAGTCGTCAGTCGTCACCACAGTATACCCCCGTCGTCACCTCCATTCGCCACAAGTCAGTTTATTGAAGGATCACGCGCGCGTTATCGTTCGCCTGATTAGCTAAGCAATAGGTAAGACGGTACGGGGGAGGATCGGCGATTACATCAAGCGAGGCGCTTGAATTTTATTCTCGCGTCCGTAATTTTTTTGCGGATATTAATTTAAATTATATGGTGTAAAAGAGTAAAATAATGTACATTAAATGCTTAAAGCCCTTAGCTCTTT
>CAJUYI010009180.1:0-10245 GCA_910591695.1 Galerucella pusilla | reverse complement strand
TATGTTACGTTATGTTAAATTATGATATTCATAAATGAATATTCGTGTAATTTACTGTTTCAACTATAACTCTGTGGAATCTACTCATTCCTTTGTAAATTAAACCAACTGTTCCCAATTAATTCCATAATATATTAGAATTACCATTTTTTTTAAATATATTGTGAAGTTATCTGAAAACAGTTGGTTTCATTTACAAAGAAATAAATATTCATAAGTATTAAATATGATCAATATTTAACGCCTGTCCCTCGTAGACATACTTCCGAGTAAACATATTGATCACGGCGCCGATTGACCCCCGTATAACACATTTTTGCTGTTATCTGCATGATTTATGACCGATCACAAAAAACGCGGTACATTTCAACAACTTCAAAGGAGTTACCAGACTTATTGAAATTTATGGACGGTGCTATTGATGTTGTAATCCTCATCAAATATACGTACTTCCCTAGGTCGACTATCCTTTTACGTGATCTCACACTGTGACGTACCGGGTGATGTGTTGTTAAGGGTAGCGAGCGGTCATATCTCATAAGATATTGGTCGTATAGATTTAGAAAAAAAAAATTTATTATAAAAGTCGCCAAGAGAAATTGCAGGAAATTATTTTCGAGTTTGTCAAACGTCCGCTAGAGGGCGTAACAACCAACACCAAGTAGAAAAATGGGATTTTTATAGAATTTTGCCTAAGGAAAGTATATCGATGATATCATTTTCATATTTACTGACTATTCACCTACACTTTTTGACTGAAATGTTTTGTTCTATCTATAAAAATAAAACGGAGGGGGAAGTTCAATTGTTTTTTTAAACAAACCAAGATTTCTCCCGTTTCGCTTGACCGATTTTAACAAATTTGGGCTCATATAAAAGAGCATAATTTACACTACAAAACGCTTACTTGGTTTTGACTTTTTGACTTTCATTTTCGCCGCTAGATGGCTTTAACTGAAATGGTAACAAATTTTTGAGTTGTTTTCAAAAAAAAAAAAAACAAATGTTATGGCAGGGTTGTGCAAAAGCCCACTTTTTAGAAAAAGACGACCCACTGGGTTTTTGAAAAATTTTGGGTTTTTGCAAATTTAAAAATGCCGCGCTTTTATTAGTGGTAAATACTGGAAGTTGTCAGTTGCCTGAATGCAAGAAACAAAATGAAAACAATGGAACTTCAATCAAAAAGTATGAAAACCTAGTTGATATGTGCTCTTTCTTTTCAAACTTGCATAGCTGTCCAGCCTCAAGTGCATCAATAGAACGCATATTTTTAATATCTTCTGTATGTTCCTTGTGTATATTATTCATTCTTTTTTTAATTTTTTGGGAAATTAAACCACAATATTTGTAAATTCTTCACTTCAACGTTTTATTAACAACATTTCCAATATAAGCGAAAAAACGCGCTATCCCAATAAAAACCGTTCCTGGAACGTGCACTTCACTGGATTCCATTTCTAGTAGACTATCATATCTTTGGAATGTCATAAAATAAAATATTTATTTCACATTTTACCAGAAATGTGATTTACTATGAATGGACCTTAATAAAATTTGACAACAATGTTTTGTAGTCTTAAACTTCAAAATAATTTTTGATTGTCTAGTTGTCAAATTTTTTCTGTTGTGTCAGTTAGGGATAAAAAATTACTTAATTTCTACTTATTTTTTCTTGACAACGGTAGCTGGAACGCTACCGAAACGTTGAAGTAAAGAATTTAAAAATATTGTGGTTTAATTTCCCAAAAAATTAAAAAAAGAATGCATATTTTTAACTTTTGGTCATGTTTTGTCAAAGCTCCGAAATCAGCTAGGTGTTGATCGAGTATCGAAGATGGTGAAAATTTACAGATTTTTAAACAAACCGTCCAACCAAACCAAATCCAAATAATTTTATAATAGGTATAATGTTATTGTTACTTAGTGTTACTTAATATGTACTTAGAGGAACAAGGTTTTCATTTTTGTAATTGTATTACATCTCCATTTTGTATTTTTTGATTTTTTGTTTCTCCTAACAAAATTAAAATTAAATGTGAAAAATATAAATTTACATGGGGCGCCCATATCTCGAAAAATGTAAACCTATGTTATTTTTTCAATCCAAAACCGTTTGTCTAACGAAAAAAAGTCAAAAGGTTTTTTTTGTTAGCAACTAATAAGTGATTACGAAAATTATTTTTATTTTGATAAAAAGCAGTGGCGTGCCATTTTTTAATGTAATCAGATTAAATTTCGATCAATATCAACGGTTCAAAAAAAGGTAGATGTTTAATTTTTTTCATTAAATTTTAGTAAAATGTATCCTCTTTAGAAATATGTGAAAACGAATATACCGTTACATTTGTTTTTTTTTTTTTTTTAACTCCAAAATTTGTTACCATTTCAGTTAACGCCATCTAGCGGCGAAAACAAAATTCAAAAAGTCAAGACCAAGTAAGCGTTTTGTAGTGTAAATTATGCTCTTTCATATGAGCCCAAATTTGTTAAAATCGGTCAAGCGAAACGGGAGAAATCTTGGTTTGTTTAAAAAAACAATTGAACTTCCCCCACCGCTTTATTTTGATAGATAGAACAAAACATTTCAGTCAAAAAGTGTAGGTGAATAGTCAGTAAATATGAAAATGATATCATCGATATACTTTCAGCAGGCAAAATTCTATAAAAAACCCATTTTTCTACTTAGTGTTTGTTGTTACGCCCTCTAGCGGATGTTAGACAAACTCGAAAATAATTTCCAGCAATTTCTCTTGGCGACTTTTATCATGAATTTTTTTTTTCTAAATCTATACGACCAATATCTTATGAGATATGGCCGCTCGCTTCCCTTGACTGATCACCCGGTACATGACCTTTCTTGTCTATTTACTATTCGACAACTATAAAACAATTTCAATGTTTATGTTTTAGGCTCTCCAATTCACCAAAAGTTTTTGTCCGAGCAACCATTGCGCCATCATGTGTCCGAGTGTACATCGCCAATACACCAGCTCTACCAAACACTCCCAGAATCCGTTACCATCCACGACCTTCAAAATTTTCCAACAAATATCGATCCGACGTTGGGTCTACCACCTGAAAACTATCAACAACACAACTACGGTCCCTACGAAGCTTCAAATCGCAGTCCTACCTATTCTTTCGACTCTCTTAATAGAAGCCCGTTACATTCGTCGCCTTATACCACCACCAATTTAACGTCATCCCCTATCGGTCCAACAGTTTACACTCAAGTGCCGAATTTAGGTTTGTATTCTGGCAGTAACTCGCCAATTTTAAATCCACTGCTAAGTCCTAATGCTTCGCCGGTGTTTGGAGGGTATGGTCAAAGTTCGCAAGGAAGTAGCATCTCTTCTATTACCCAAGGTAAGTTGAAATTTAACCTCGAAACGTTGCGATATTTATATTTCTACACCATCTTTAGATCTTCGTGAAAGTCGTTCTGTCAACGTGTTTAAAATTTTGGAATTTGCAATTTATTTCAACCAAAACCTTTTAAAATAAAAATAATTACATTGTAGGCTAGTCGGTAGGGTTCATTTTAGACCAAAATTCGGTTGATTTTTGAACCACGGAATTTTATATCAAATATCACGCTTTATACATATGCACGATAAATTTGACACTTTTCGAGTAAAATTCGAAAACAGGCCCATTTTTTGTTGTTTTGGCTATACAGTATGCGAAAACTCTTTCGAGAACAATGGATGAACTAGATACGCCCACAATTATTCTTCTCTCTCTTTCAAGCAGTTTTTCTCATATTTTCCTTGTCGTACTTGTGTAAACTGAATGGACTCGAAAGAGTTTTCGCATACTGTACTTATACTGTTTTCACAGTATAAAAACGAACCAGTAGTATAACTCTTATATAATCTGGTCAACAAGTGCCTTTTTGGCCAACTTTTTTCAGCAGTCTCCGAAAATTATGATCGAGGTGTCATTCGATTCGGGATGGCATCTAGATGATTTTTGAAAAAAATGAAGTTCCGCAAACAAAAATTGCAAAAGTTATTAACAATTAACTAAAAAAAAGGGGGGGTTTAGTTTTTTGCAAATATCTCAAAAACTAATAAAGAATTTTCAAATTTAATAAAAGATTTGAAAAGAGGAGGAAATTTCCTAAAAAAAAACCCGACTCCCGGAACTGTAGGACCAATATTTATAATTTTCCCAGAGGAATGAAAATACGGCCGAAAACGGGTGTTCTGGCTTCCGTAACAATCCGTACTTTGGACACTTTATTAATAAAAATTATTTTAACATATTAAATATGAAATTTAAGAAATGAAAAAATTCAGGGGCTTACTGGATAGATGAATGAACAATAATCCGCCTAAAAAAAATTTTTATCACAATTTTTCAATTAGTTATTCAATTGTTAACTAATAATTTTTTTCTGCTTGAACATGAACATTGCAAGTGAGATAATTGTTAAACTATAAATTTGAGATTTTTTTCCTCTCTTGGAGCAATTCTTGATAGGCTTCACAATAGATCCCCGTTGGAAAAATTGAAAAATGTTTATTTTTCAGGTTTTTATTAATAATTATCGTTGTAAAATTAAAAACTTAAATTAATCGTAAAAATTTTTTTTTCAAATATTATTAATGATTCGTTTTTATGTTATTAGAAGCTGCATAAATTTTTTTTTTTTAAATTTGTATCTGTTATTGTTTAAAAAATTGTTATAAACAAATGCGTTGTTTATTAGATAATTGAAAATTTTTGTATGGAATTTCAATCTTTGATACAAATAATGATTTTTAAAAGAAAAATTGTTCCTTAAAAAAATTTTTTATTGCTTAAAAACGCATTTGTTAATTAACAATTATTTTCTCCCACTTCTAATTAATATTAAGGAACAATTTTTTTTTTAACTTAATTAATCATTGAAAAAAAATTTATTTGTCAAATATTATTAATGATCCGTTTTTATGTTATTATGTTTTTTTGACAGTAAGTAGAATAGGAAAAAAAATATAAGGTAAAAATTTATTTGTTTATAAAAAATTGTTTATTACATAAACAATGAAAAAATAAATAAAACGAAATTTTTTTTATATCGAAAAGAAAAATGAATAATGATTTAAAAAAAATTGTTCCTTAATATTAATTAGAAGTGGGAAAAAATAATTGTTAATTAACAAATGCGTTTTTAAGCAATAAAAAAAATTTTATAAGGAACAATTTTTCTTTTAAAAATCATTATTTGTATCGAAGATTGAAATTCCATAAGAAAATTTTCAATTGTCTAATAAACAACGCATTTGTTTATAACAATTTTTTAAACAATAACAGATAAAAATTTTAAAAAATTATTTTTATGCAGCTTCTAATAACATAAAAACGAATCATTAATAATATTTGAAAAAAAAAATGGTTTCCAATCATTAATTTAAGTTTTTAATTTTGCAACAACGATAATTATTAATAAAAAACTGGAAAATAAACATTTTTCAATTTTTCCAACGGGGATCTATTGTGAAGCCTCTCAAGAATTGCTCCAAGAGAGGAAAAAAATCTCAAATTTATAGTTCAACAATTATCACAATTGCAATGTTCATGTTCAAGCAGAAAAAAATTATTAGTTAACAATTAAATAACTAATTGAAAAATTGTGATAAAAATTTTTTTCGGGCGGATTATTGTTCATTTATCTATCCAGTAAGCCCCGGAATTTTTTCATTTCTTAAATTTCATATTTCATATGTTAAAATAATGTTTATTAATAAAGTGTCCAAAATAGTGGCCAGAACACCCGTTTTCGGCCGTATTTTCATCCCTCTGGGAAAATTATAAATATTGCTCCTACAGTTCCGGGAGTCGGGGTTTTTTTAGGAAATTTCCTCCTCTTTTCAAATCTTTTTTTAAAATTTGAAAAATCTTTATTAGTTTTTGAGATATTTGCAAAAAACTAAACCCCCTTTTTTTTAGTTAAGTGTTAATAACTTTTGCTATTTTTGTTTGCGGAACTTCATTTTTTTCAAAAATCATCTAGATGCCATCCCGAATCGAATGACTCCTCGATCATTATTTTCGGAGCTGGGCGCTCTTTCTTATGGCGTGGATTTCCGCTTGAAAGATACTTGGGTTTTTTTTTTGATTCCTGGCCCGAACACTCCTATCCCAGTTCCTTCTATTGCCTTCGAGCCTCCTGTGTACCATTGAATGGCATTCTTTCCAAGTCTGGTAATGGTATTTAGATCCCATTCCTTCTTGTTGCTCAATTCCGTAACGAATTTCTTTGGAGCATACAAAGGGAGTTATCACTGCCCTTCTATTTTCTTGTTAACCAGCATGGCCTGAGATCCACAACTGTGCTGCTCTAAACCATCTTCGAGTTGATACAATTTTAGTAGAGTGCCTTAATAATGA
Organism: Galerucella pusilla; assembly: GCA_910591695.1. Lineage (NCBI taxonomy): Eukaryota > Metazoa > Arthropoda > Insecta > Coleoptera > Chrysomelidae > Galerucella > Galerucella pusilla. Next base: position 3,867 of record CAJUYI010009180.1, on the reverse strand, counting down.
CTGTTTGGCTATTTGAGTTTCTACCTTCGAAACCTCCTATCCATATTTCTTCTTGAAATATGCTGGGTGAGTTTGCTATTGGCTCAGTCTGGAGGTTTCTTTAATTTACTGAACATAACGTTTCAATGCTGAATTATCTAATCGTTTTAGGTATAAGCGGTTTAAACACAGCAAGCACAGGTTCGATAACCCAAGGCATTCCATCCAGCAACCTTCAACTTGAAATGCGCAATCAGCAGCTTCACGATGATTCCAAAATGGATACATCATTTTCTACTAACCTGTCTTATATAAGTGGACAGGCACCTCCTCAAAATTACCTACATATTCTCAATATTCACGGTCATAGGAGTCTAACTAATTCACCTATTAGTAATCCAGGCAGTCCTGGATTGGATATGATTCAAGAAGAAATACCGGTTCAAAGCTGCGTTAAGAACGAACAAGGACATCCGCAAATATCTGTTACAGATGTTTTAGGTGAGTTTTAGTTTGTTTTTTTATATGGAATTAATGTGAGTCCAAAAATGAAGCTGCTAGTTTTGAAGAATAGTACATTGTTTACCGGGTAGGAAAAGCTTAACATTCCAAATCTTAATTTTCATGTTAAATAGCTGTAATTGCATATTTGAATATAACTTTCAATTTTAAACAACTTTTCTTCTTACAATTTTTCTGTATTGTAAAAAATAAAGGTACTTTACTCTTTAGTAAGATTAATATTTTTTGACAAACCTCGTATACGGCTCAAAATAAGAAATATTTAATGATTGCATTCAAGGTTTTAGATAATGCAGAACCTTTTATGAAGAATAACTTTTTTTCCTAAAACCAATAATAAAAAAGTTTCCCATATGAGTCCAACTTAAGTAGACACACTGTATATGATAAGAACATCTAAATATGGCAATAAATTGTTATTTTCAATTTATATTAGTTAAATATTTCTTTCAGGCAGTGAAGTGACACTCGTCGCCGGTTCGGATACATCCGAAGACTCCATGGATAGTCTAGATAACCAGCGACTTCAAAAAATACCCCAGTTTATCATATCCGAGCCAGCGGATAACTCCCCTTCTATAACTCGCGGAATCGGTCGTAAAACCAGCCAAGAAAACGAAGTTAAACGGCAGGAAATCGAAGCTCAAATATCCAACGAAGAGTTTCTACCTAGACGAAACTCGGATAAAAGCTCCTGCTATTCCGACGACTCCTTATCGAACGATAGGTGTGTAATTTTTTTTTTACTGTAAAAAAATATAAGGTTATGTTATGCTTCTTCCCTTGACTTTTTTGTCTTCAGAATCGCTTCTACCATTTTTTATTATAGTCTGTACAGAAAGTACGAGGAGTAATAAATCATTCATTTGAGTAGATTTCATAGACGTACCAAAATATATTTTAAGAGGGTATACCGTAAGGTACATTTTGTATTGAATGAATGAGTTGCAGCTATGCTAAAGAATATACGATTTAGGTCAGAGGTAACGGGATGTACTAATTTTAATTAAAAAAAGTGATAGAGGTACATAAATTTTAGTAAGTTTGATAAAGAAAGGCAACACAGTTTATTCATAATAGAAAACAAACCAATCTGTAACAATAATTATTTTATATATTTTTGTATATATGTGAGTATAAATGCTGGATATACAGTTTCCAAATCTTGGCAAGATGAAAACATTAAAAGCGGAAGGCAGGCATTCGTGGAAGGTTTGTCGTTAGGTTTGCAGCCACCATCTGGAAAAGGAAAAAGACTTATCATTGTCCATGTTGGAAGTTCTGAAGGTTTTGTTGATGGTGGATTATTAACTTTTATTTCAAAACGCACGGGGGACTATCACGAAGATATGAATGGGGATGTCTTCGAGGAATGGTTTGTTCAAATGTTGGATCTGATTCCAAAAGGGGCTGTTATTGTTATGGACAACGCAAGTTACCATTCACGGTTACGAGAAGCATTGCCCACAAGTCGTTGGCGTAAAGCAGAGCTTTTGGAGTGGCTTATTTCGAAAAATATTAAGTTTCCAAAAGATCCACCAAGGAAAGAACTTTACAGAATTGCAAAAATGAACAAGAATAAATACAAAACCTACATTGTAGAAGAAATGGCTTCTTCTCGTGGTATATCAGTTCTTCGACTTCCCCCTTATCATTGTGAACTTAATCCCATAGAATTAATATGGGCTCAGGTAAAGGGGGAAGTTGGAAAAAAATGCTACTTTTAAAATAAACGATGTTGTGAAATTGTTTGAGAGTGCTGTAAGACATGTTAGTAAGGAAAATTGGACAAACTGTATCGAGCATGTTATCAAAGTAGAGGCAAATATGTGGAAAATTGACAATATTTGTGATGATTTAATCGACCCTATTATTATTAATGTCAACAACGATTTTTCCTCTTCCGAGTCGGATAATATAGAATAAAATGTAAGTAATAAATGTATTCCAATAATTATTTCTTTTCATTTTTTATTATATTATAATTTAAAACGTATTTTTTTCCCAAAATACACACCACTGCATTGCGTTATTGGTTATCTGCTAATCCTTTAACAATGAAGAAACCCTAAACTTTGCTACAACTGAAACAAATACGGGGTCGATCTACCTGGTTTTTAGATTTACGGAAGAAATGTAATTTAAAGTAAGAGATTTATCAAAAATTTCATGGTGCTCCCTGTAAAGGTTTTGCATATTTAATTAGGGTTTATTACTCCTCGTACTTTCTGTACAGACTTATAACGGGTACAATTTTAATATTTTCATAATTGAAACAATTACTTCATATTTCACCAAAGCAATTGATGCACTTTCAGCAACACCGCCTCGATGGTAAATTTTCACAAACAATTTTTAAAAATATCTCACCTTAAGGGGCATCTGCCAAATTCGACCTTGCACAATAATTATGCTTTGTTAATTTTTTTTGTTTCCCTACGTCCTCACGTTTAAGTTCACATAACGAAAATTTTATTAGAAATATGAAAGCTCCGCAACATGTAGGTAGCCAAGTGGTCCAAGCGGATTTTGGTTCACGTACTACTCTATAAGCTTCGTCAGTACTGAACTGGGAGACCGGCGAGCGTTGTATCAACAATGGAACGGCACGCGGCTACCGAAGCCGAGAGACAATGTCAGTCATAGAAGGATAGAAAAGCGAGAGATGGATTTTTATCCGATATTTTAGTGGTAGCAACCGAATTTCAATAAGAAATTTTACGGTCATAAGTAATTTGAGGATTCTGAGATTTTTATATAGTATTCATAAAGCTTCAAATTAGATTTCTTATCAATTAGTTTTTCCATTTAATCCATATTTAATTGTTTACAAGGGCTCAAAATTTGGTTAGCATTTCAAAGTTTTTATTCGATGAGAACTCTAAGTTCAACATTAATCTACATGATATATTTTTTTCATTAATTTTCAATACATCCATTACCTCAAAATTCTTTGCCAAAAATACTTCGATATTTTGTCAAATCGCTGCCGATAGATTCTCCTTAAATTACATTATTGACAAAAACTGGTAATTGTTTAATGAACAACTTTTTTGCAGTTTGAGCATCGGAAACCAGAGCCCCAGCTCAAGTTCCAACACTCAATCGAGCCATGCTTTCGATAGTGATATAAGACACAGACCGATCGACACATTTGCTACAATAGATCAAGAATTGAGAAACGCCGAAGGCACGGAAAACTTTCAGATATTCCAGAGCCTCAAAATGAGCAGCATCAATAATTGGAATAAATCTCAGTCGCTGGAAAGTGTATGTGAGGATTTTTCATTTTTTTTTTTTTTTTTTTGTTAATTTATTTTATATTTAGAATCCATAAATTTTCTAGTTCTAGGCCGCCTCTCCCAT
>CAJUYI010009179.1:0-10056 GCA_910591695.1 Galerucella pusilla | reverse complement strand
AATAAAAATAATAAGTTGTAATTAAAATAATATGTTAATTTTCATCCTTCTTTGGAGGTACAAAAGTGGACAGAACCATTTAACAGACTTCATCGGCATAGAACCATCGAAAAAACGAAAAAGAAGAACTTCATTCACTCCCCAAGCCTTAGAATTACTCAATGCTCACTTTGAAAGAAATACTCACCCGTCAGGTAAGAGTTTTTTTTTTAAATTGTAAAATATAAAATATGATGAACAATGGGACGTTCAGTAATTTTTTTATTGCTTTCAATTGAAGTATTTTATGAAAAAATATCCCGGTTTTTTTTTCTATTTTTTTTGGAGCCTAAGAAAATTATAGACTATTTTTTTTAAACTGGGTAATATCTTACTTCGGTAGAGTTAATAAAAAATGGTTCCTTCTTCAACTGAACTGACTGTCTCTTTTTCTTTATTTTAGGTACTGAGATTACAGGATTGGCTCATCAGCTGGGATACGAAAGAGAAGTTATACGAATATGGTTTTGTAATAAACGACAGGCTTTGAAAAACACCGTCAGAATGATGTCGAAAGGCATGGTTTAAGTCTGTGATTATTTTCATCGCTAAAATAATCGTGTATAAATAATATTTATAGACTTTCCCAACAAATTATGTACAAATGTAAATATGTTTATTGTAATATGTATTTAAAACAAAAAACAGGGATCGTAAATAAGAAGAAAAAGTATGTTTGCTCCTATTTAGAATGTAATATCAAATAAGTAGATGAGCAATGGGGATTCTGGATCGAAAGTAAGCGTTCGTCAAAAAGGGTTAATTAAATTGACAAACGCTCAATGAAGCTCCAGAATCTCGTCTTTGCTTATCAACTCAGATTATATATGTATATAAGAGTATCGAAGCAGTGAAACATTTGGAAATATCGATTTTTATGCATAAACATTAGTTCTTTCATCCTGCCAACGCCATATATAGACTATGAGCCCATGGGGAAAAAGTGTCGCGATTTGAAACAGCAGAAAACCCATTCAGAACGATAGTTTATCATGCCACCATCGGTTCCAGCAAATGCCGTACAGTTTCAAATAATCTTTTTAGAGGGTAGAAAATGAGTTTTTAAAAATTTTCCTAGATTTTCCGAACGATTATTTCTGAAAGTCTTGACCGATCTCCTATGATCAAATGTAACAAACGGCGTACAGTTTTATGTCACGGTTTCAGGGGGTGAAAAATAAAATGTTCAGTTTTCCACGGCCTTTTTCTGCACAAGATAAAATGTACGCCATAGTGCTGGAGCCGATGGTGGCATGATGAACTATCCGAATGGGTTTGCTGCTGTTTCAAATTGCGACACTTTTTTCCCCATGGGCTCATAGTCTAATATTACATTTTGGAATATAGGTACTTCGTTTTTCTCATCAAAATATATACTTCAGACTCAGTCCAGCTCTACATTGGAGCATTTCTGTTAACTTTGTTGTGTTATTTTATGACTTGAGATATTGGTCATTGCATATGTATACGATTCGTATTTAGTTTCAACATATCCAAACCTGAAGTATACGATTTAATAAATTTTCCAAAAAATGTATTCTTTTAACCCTAACATACCAATTAAGAGAGACACTTCAACAAATTCAATGATGGCTCACTATTTTCAAGTAGTCAGTCTTTAGTAATACATTTATAAAGCAGGCTTTACAGTTTGCAATTCGTTTTGCAACTTGCAATTCGTTTTGCAACATGCAATATTCTTGATCGAAAGCATGCGCAGTAGAAGATTATTTGGCAAGTCTCTTGCCATTTTAAGTTTTAGTCCGAAATTAGAGGGTTGTCTGTGCCAAAATAGATCTGTACTGGGAGGATTTCTTCATAAAAACTTCAATATTTCATAGTAATAAGTCAGAAATAAAATAAGACTTGTCAACAGTATACAGAGTGAGACTTTCTGCTGCTGAAGACTGGAATATGACGCACTAAACTTAATCTCACAAATAAACGATTGTCAATATTTGCAAGCAAGACCTTGCAAGGTCAAAGAGTTGCTGCAATGTATTGCAAGAAGAATTGCGAACTGTAGAGCGGATTTTACAATCAACTTTGATAAAGTTTTTCTGTCTCTGCTGTTTATCTTCAGTTTTTTAGATTGTTGGAGTGTTTTGACAACAAAAACTGTAAAAGATGTACCATTTTAATATTTTAGGCAAATTGTATTTTCTTTACATGAAGATCTCATTGTTGTTTGTACATTTATGTGTAAATTTAATCTAAAAGTAGAGAGTTTTGAGTTAGTGTCCATACTTGTATGTATCTTTCTTTCTTTCAATGAAAAAAAAGGGATATGTTTCATTAATCTACATTTATTATTATTATAATTGCCAAGGTTTTTTAATAATCATGCTTCAAACTGTTCAATTAATTTTAATATGCATAATTTAAAGCTAAATTGATTTGTTTATCTTGATATTTTCACTTATAAAAGACCCGTGGGCCCTAGGATCGTATTTACAGCCTAGTTCTATGGTAACTAGTTAATTGGTCAAAATGACAACCAGCCAATTTCACTTGTCAAAGCCCTCCAATAGATGTTCTACATCATATTATACATAGTTAAATACAACAGGACACAAACTTGAAGGATAACTCTTGAAAGAAACCAAAGTTCCTACTAGATTAAGAATAATTGTATTATGTAAATAACTAGATTGTTAATAATTGTAGTAAATGTAGCAATATCAACATGATGTGTCAGATTAGATATATCTATTGTGACGTAATTTTAGGCGGAATTCCTTGTAAAATATTAATATATAAGTGGATGATAAAAATCGTACTTGTTCGTATGTAGATGTATACAAAATAAAGAAAATTGTGCTATAAGTAGTTCGAATCTTTTCCTCGATCTCATATTCATTAATTCCTTCTCTTGGAAGTATGCTTCCAACGATTAATAAGATACCATGAAATGGTACAATACAATACAATCTAGTAGAGAGTATTGTAAAGGTGGTAATAACAGTTATAGGTACTTGACCTTCCCAGAAGGCATAATCAAGCAGTTTATTGGCCTGGATCTAAACATTAATTGCTGACCAGGCAACTTCATGAAAACGGAAGATTTATTGAGAACTGATTGAACCTCTAAGAACTAATCCAGCAGCTGGACATTGGGCTGAAAGAAATCCGATACTTCCTAATAATAACGAAAAAAATGTATCCTAGACATGCGAAGCATGCACAAAAAGGACATCAAGAAGAAAAGAAAGCTGTAGTGGACAAGATTGCCCCAACAAGCTGCCATTATGTCATTGATAAATAATTTCGTGTATGTTTGGTTGCCTACGCCGAAATTGTATATTAACAAAAAATCATTATTTATACATTGAGGGTAATATATATTTTATGATTTCTTTTGCAAACAAAAGACACCAATTCAAACGACAATGTTAACATATTTATCCTAAATAGGAGCAATTCACAAGAAAATTTCAGTTATCCATTTAGCCATCTAGTAGATCATTTAAAAACTAATAGATAATTTATCTGAGTTCAGATCTCAGAGAACTGTACACTACACATAAATGGTCGCTACAAATTAAAGAAATCGTTTACTTGACTCAATTAATCTCCGCTAGATGGCTGTCGAACAGCTTAAAGGAGATTTGTGAAACTTTAAGCCTAGTTGTCAAATTGATCAATAAATCTCGAATACTAGTTATTGCTAAATGTTGAAATTGTTGACAATCAAATTCAAAATAAGCATGTTCGTACTTATTGTGAAAATGTGGAAAAAGTTTGTTTTTCAACGAGTGAAAATTCATTAATGGTGAATAATAAGTTTCCGATTTTCATAAGCTATAATAGGTACCCTAATTTTTTTACTTAAGAACCTATTCGTTTCATACCTACTACAAATTACATTATTTATTTACAAAAAGACATTCTTCACACTTTGTTTCAAAAACTAAGTAAATTAGATAAGTAAGTGCTGTCACGTAGCTATAGCTTTTACAGGGGGGGTTGGGTTTTTTATCTCATAGGTTTAGAAGGGGAAAGCTTTATTGGAGGCTTTAATGTACCTTTATAGTATATTACATGGGATGAGGGTGGTTTCAATCCCTCAAAACCCCCCTTTATTTACGACCATACATTCTAGAATTTTTAAATTTGATATTTATACTTTATAATATTCAATATTATCATAGTATTAGATTAATCTCTGTAATTTATCACGTTAAGTAGATATATTAATCATCAAATAGAAATGCTCCGTTGATACGTCTGTTGAAACTTTGTGTATAAAGTTGATATATTTTTAGAAATTTTTAGTGAAAGTGTGACAACGTCGCAAACTCATTTGAAAACAGTCAGTCGCCATCTTCAATTCCCCGTGTCCAGAAGGACCAGTTGCAAGTGAGACAGAAAGAGTCGTATATATTTAGAAGTGGATTTATACTGAGTGTCGTTTTATTTTAAGTGTAGTGATTCGTGTGATTTGTGGCGAAAATTTTACGAAAATGGAAGCTATCCTAACTGGTTCTCAGCTGTAGCTCGACATCACTCGGTAAGTAAACCGTTGTTTCAAGTTACTGATACTCAGTACTTTACCAAATGCACTTGTAGGTAACAATACCTGGTTTTTAAAAAAGTTGTAAATTTTAATCTGTTTATTGCTCCTAATATTTACATAATTTTAGTTGCATCAAATAGATTTGTTGTTATTTTTATTACACTAGATAGTACCGAGCTGCTCCTCTAGGTACTCGGTGATTTAGTGTTTAGGAATGTGGTAAAAACAGTAAGAATACACCCCTATAACATTTAACTTAGCTCAATTCACTACAATATTAAGGTCACAACTATTGAATGTGCTATCACATTTTAGTCACCTTATTCCTATCCTTCCTCGTTGATAATGTCAATATTTGTTTTTCATAATATCATACAGCTTTGATAACAACGCGTCATGTGTGAATGATAGCAAAAAAAAGTGTGGTTTATTTAAACAAACTGCTTCAATTTTTAAATGTACGTTTAATATTTTCTGTGGTGTAGTTATAATTTGTATAACGCAAATGTTTTCACTTTCCCTCGTATAAAATAGATATTTATTTAAAGATAATAATTCAGTTCTCCATCTGGCATGATGCTATCTTACAAAAGGCGGTTGATTATGATTGAACTAATATGGAAAAAATCAATTTCAATCCGGTATTCCTGATGTCATCTTTTGTGTACTTAAATACCTGCCGATCTCTCTCTCCCATCGAAATTATTTCAGATGCTGTGCTGCTGTTATTTCTCATTAATTATGCACTAGCATTATTTACGTTCTTTTAAAAATCCATTCGCGTTTTAATAACAATGCAATCACAGTTCATTTATAACAATAGAATATCTGTCTATGAACGTCTTTTTTTTTATGATGTCTAGATTTTGCGATAAAAATAATTTTTTTCTCTTTGCCGCGACTTAACCTAGTTTTTTCGGTAATTAGGTAAATTTTGCTAGACGAAATGTTTATTTATAGAATTCTTTTCATCGTATCTGTTTTAACCAGTTAATTATACGTGCCCCACAGTGTGACAGATCGTAAAAAAATTGGCAGAAGGTCAAAAATTTTTATTCTATTATGGTCTGTTTAATTTCTATAGGGTGTGTCATTGGAAAAGGGACTAAATTTAACTTTAGGTGGAAAAAACTGGGACAATAACTTGATGAACACATATTTCATATTTCATCCAGGGAACATGTGATGCATCCAGGTAATTCTGAAGAAATCATCTGGTTCACCGATGGATCCAAAACTAACCATGACACTGGGGCTGGAATAAGGAGAACTTTAATTTGGAAAGATTGAGAAAATGGCAAAATTTATTACCAATTTAACTTTAACCTTGAATAACTTTGAAAGGAGTGAAAATATCAAAAAATTATAGTAGCCCTTTTTTGTAGAACTTCAAACAACAATATATCTTAAGCCTGGTCCAGACACAACGTCTTATCGAACGAGTTCTCGAATCATGATCGAAATAAGTCGAAAATTTGAAGTGCGAGGCATCATTTTATGAAAATTGATTCGACAAGTTAGAGCGTGTGGCCAAACTTTCGTTTTATTGGAAATTGTTTCAGTATATTTCCGTGAAACGTATTGCACTGCTTGTTGCTTTCTGTGTACGTATTGGCAACTATTTTGCAATTGAAAATTTAAAAGCAATATGTCAGATCTTCGTCAGTGCTCCCGAGAATTTTTAAGAGAATTTATTGAACTCTATTGTAGTTTTCCTTGCATCATCTGCTTCAAGTTCCCGTTTTGCATGAACATTTTATCGTTCGATAAGACGTTGTGTCTGGACCAGGCTTTAGTCATTCCAAAGATTGCTCTTTCCGTAATGTAAAAAATTCCAAAGGAAAGTTGCTACTTTAAATTTTTATTAAACTTGTCGATTAGACTAATAATAATATTTTTTCTTTCCGTTCTCTGACACAATTAATTATTTTAGATATTGTATAATATCGCCTACCTAGTCATAGCAGTTTTTACATTGTTTACTAACGATTCCAACCTTGATCGTTAATTATTAACAATTACAGCATAAATATTGACAACGGTATTTACAACAATTTGATTTTTTAAACCCGAGTTCAAAGAGTGATCAGAGGTTTAAAAGGTTGAATTGTTAAACAATGTACTTACAACACAATCCGAAAGGTTTACACTGTCGTAAATATGTAAATGATTAAGCTCATCGTTTATACAATTTGCAAGAACAATTATTAGTTATACATTGTTCGGGGCACAAGCGGAGCAATAAATCAGTGAGATGTCCGTGTGCGGGGTTGGTAAATTGCGCACAGCGGTCAGTTTGTAGCCAGGTATACCCAAAATGTTTCTGTTTCATAGGTAAATTGCGCACAAGTGACTCTAAAGAGGGTCTAGGTAAATGGCATACAACTTTCTACCGATTCCACGAATTTTAAAATTTACCAGAGATTCAAAGGATTATCCCCTAACGAGTCCCCTAATGACTTTACGATAACAATTTGAGGCGTAGGTACATAGATCAGTTTAGTTTTTGCATTTACACTTCGATCAACTGGGTTTGGGCATGGGTTTTCTTGTTTTTTTTAGTTTTCTATTTCTTATTTTCTGATATTTTTATGGACTGAGGATACAACTTGACCGCTGTGCGCAATTTTCCTATACAGAGACTCAATCCCCTGGCTGCAACCACCTGACGAATCCTTCCCAAATTTGGGAAACTTCTTGACCACTGTGCGCAATTTACCTACGCCCGTCCGTGTGATCATAAAAATAGTATCTTGTACAATACTAATAAAGTGAATATTAATACTAGGATCGTTTGAATTTTTTGCCCCCTAAACCCTGAAAAACGGGTTTCTCGGTAATATCTGGCTAAATATGCGAATTAGACAATTTTCCTTCAGTTAAAAAATGAAGATCGTCTTATTATCTACAAAAATGGTCCCTATCATTCGTTTCGAAAATTCGATAGTTATCGAGATAATGAGACCTAAAAGGCTCCTCATTTCAGCTGCTGCTCTGCCTGTTGGAATTCTGCTCTCTATGAATTAACTTGTAAGCGGGCGGACGAATTGTTCCATAACTCGGCAAAAAATTGACATTTCCCGATGATTCAAAAATCATCGCAATGGGAAGACCCGTAGCTATCATTCCATATCACTTGCAGGTCGTTCGTACTTGACAAAAATATTTAAAAAACGGCCAAAGTTTCTTTCCACAAGATTTTGAGACTATTTCATTAATTTGTTCATATTTTTTAAAGAAATAGTCTTTAATCCCAATTTTTTTTATAATGGAACCCTAGGAGGTCTTGAATGACCTATGCATTGAGCCCAAAGTGAAGTCTTCAGGGACTTTCTTTTCAAGAGCTTTGTCTCTTCATTTACTGGACTATTTCAATAGTTATCCTTGCAGTCACCGCCAACGCGGTCGTTTTTATTCGCACAGAAAAAACTGTCTAGTCTGAGAGGGCCTTAACAATAGAAAGTAATTTGTTGACTCGATAATATCTATCAACTGTAGATTTTAACAGTCTACTTACCACATTATATACAAGATGTCCCGTGTTATCGTTTACATAAGGAAATATTTCGCTTAATTTAAAAGATTGTCCAATACTGTTACAAACTGTTGTGAATGGTATCAAAATCAGAAAATTGGTAATCAATTCAATATTCGAACTAGCTTTAAATCTAACAATACGTTGAGATCTATACTAACGAAAACGACACAAAAAAATGAAGAACAATCTTCAAAAAACTGCATATATCAGATATCTTGTGAATGCGACAAATTCTATTTAGGTGAAACATCTAGACAATTGAAAGTCCGAAAAAATGAACATAAAAAGTATATCAAAGATAGGGAGTTCTTTAAGTCAGGTATTTGCAAACATGCTTGGGAAGAGGGGCATCAAATTCAATGGAATTCGACAAAAATAATATTGAAAGAGCCCAATAATAAAAGACGAAAAATCAAAGAAAGTGCTTTAATACAACTAAATGCAGATAAATGTGTAGCTAGTATTTCAGTCGAATGTAGTCAAATTTGGTTACCAATGTTAGAAAGAGAAATTTCTAATAATCAATTACCTGCGTTATCAGGATAGCATCATAAGTTTTTATCCGGGTTTTCTTATGATTTATCATTGGAATAGTTGTTAATCGATACACACTTCAATACACAAAATCACCAAACTGAGTTATACATATTTTGAAAACAAAAATGATCATACACAAAAAAGTAACAGCAAACGCGTTTTATTAACAACATTTCCAAAATAAGCGAAAAAAAAGCGCTATACCAATAAAAACCGTTCCTGGAACGTGCACTTCACCGGATTCCATTTCTAGTAGACTATCATATCGTTATATTATATTTTATTTCACATTTTACCAGAGGTGTGATCTACTATGAATGGACCTTAATAAAATTTGTTATTGCTATTTATGCCATCAGTTACGAAATGCCTAATTTTGTGTAACGCGTGAGATTTTTGCGGAACGAACGAAGTGAGTTTCGCAAAAACTCACAAGTTACACAAAATTTCATTTCGTAACGTATTGCATACAAGATTTTTTCTAATTTTGAAGAAAGTAATAAAAAAATAAAATTTAATATAATTGATAAAAATTTGGAAAACACAAATTTAGTTTGTTGCTGTTACTTCATGTTAGTTGTCAGTTTGACATTTTGTAAAAAGTCTAGACGGAAGGTTTTTAGCGAGATTGATATATTTTTAGCTTTATTTTTAAAAAATGAGTGATTCAAGTTCTGAAGAGCTACCAAGCGATATTGAAGAGGCAGCAGGTAATGCTCTATTATCAGTAATTCCCAAAAAGTCAAAGGCAGTTTATGATTTGGCTTACGAAAAATTTGTTACGTGATGTGATGAGAAGAAAATTAAACATGTAAATGAGAAAGTTTTACTTGCATATTTTGAGGGTAATAAAGATCTAAAAGTTTCCACATTATGGACACTTTACTAAATGTTAAGGTCTGAACTAAATCTGAAAAGGAATATTGATATTAAAAAATATACAAATTTGGTAGCATATATTAAAAGGCAAGCGGACGGGTACAGTGCTAAAAATTCAAAGTTTTTATTAAAGAAGATTTTGCCAAATTTTTAGTGGAAGCTGATGACAAAGAATACTTAATGGCTAAGGTTGCAATGATAATTGGAATGGCAGGAGCATGCAGAAAAGCAGAATTGACATTTCTTTCAGTTGAAAATGTTATAGACGAAGGAAGCCATTTTCGTGTTGATATCCCACCTTCAAAAACAAAAGTTATAGGGCAGTTTGCAATTACCACTGGAGACATTGTAAATACGAATCTTGTTGAAATATTAAGAAAATATATTAAGTTGCGTCCCCAGGTTCTTAAACACAGCAGATTTTTTGTAACATATGCGACTGGAAAATGTACCAGAAATCCTGTGGGAATTAACACATTTAGCAGTTTGCCAAAAGTTACTGCACAATTTCTTGGTCTTTCAAATCCTGTTCTATATACTGGCCACT
>CAJUYI010009177.1:0-10252 GCA_910591695.1 Galerucella pusilla | reverse complement strand
AATATTGGTATTGTTAATAGTATATTAAGTATTAAGAACGGTAAGGGTTGTTTACCGGTCGACAGCAATGTTTTGCTGGAGACCGATATTACCCTTAACGTTCGAGATGCTTATACCATTTTTTGCGCGAACGTATTAAATTTCGAATAAAATAATTTAAATTTCTTCGAAATGAACGAAATGTCAAAAGTGACATTTATATTACTCGATCAGTTTGAAATATAATTTGCATTTTGGTGAAATTGTTTTTATGTTAATTATTACTTTTTATATTGTTCTGTTCGGTTCTGTTCATTAAAAAAAATATAAATAAACTTTGTTCCTTTTGTGTAATGAATGAAGTAATATATTATTTAGGACCAGTTAAATGTATGTAGGGCTAAGACAATAGATTGAGAGCCTTAATGCATAAATTTTATGTTCTTAGAGAAATTCTTTCAAAGAAAAATTTACTAATACTTTATAATTCTCTGGTGGAATCTTTATTAAGATATTGTATAGTAGCTTGGGGTGGTGCATTTCACACCACTATTAAAATCTTAGAGACAACACAAAACACTATTTTAAAAATCATCCTAAAAAAAGAAAAGCTATTTTCAACGAAAAAATTGTATAATGAATCGAGGATTCTTAATATTAAACTACTTTTTGCTTATCAATGTATAGTGAGAATATACAAAAGCGGCAAAAAATTTAACCACAAAAATACCCATTTAACTCGATCAGTTACTAATATGGAGATACCTCTAAAATTCTTTAAAAAATCAGTTAGTCAAAGATCATCATCTTTCTTCGGTCCAAAATTTTTTAATACAACCCCGATTCACCTCAGACAAATAAAAAAATTAAAGAAATTCCAAATTGAATTGAAAAATCATCTGATAACTAACCAAAATGAAATATTTGATATAATGACTTAATAACATATAAACTACTGGTATTGTTTATGGTCTTGTCTACTTCCTTGCGTGAGTATGTCTTCTTTTTATTATCCATTATTTAGTTTTATTAATTGTCTACATTTGTTCGTCTCATAACTTTAATTGCACTGTAATTTAGTTTTTTTTTTTGTTTTGTTTATTCTTCTTATTTTTTTGTATTCAATATTAGCTATTTAAATATATAACGTACAGAGTAAATACTACCTGATTGAGTATGTAACAAAACAGGCAGACATGCCTAGGTGAAATGCTCAGTTAGGTGTCTTTATGTATGATTAGGTATAACTACAAATATCACTTTACTATAAATATGTACTTTACTATGGAAATAATAAAAAAAACTTGAAACTTGAAACTTGAAACGTTGGTAAGTAATTCACTTAAATTCACTTACCGACGTCTGAACGGTAAGTAAATCACTTACCGACGTGTTAGACTTAGAAACCAGTAAACACAACCTACCGCCCTGACGACCGATGCTGTAAATAAACAAAAAAGATCGATCGCGCAAAAAAATATTTTTTATACTTTCAATTAACGATTGGCGATATTCGTTTGTAACGCCATTGAAATGGAACTGTTATTACGAGGCGACATAGATAAACAAAGAAGATTTTTATTTCTGCGCAAGACAGTTGGCAAACTTCACGTGGCTTCTTCCTATATGAAACGGAGTCTACTGTCAACAGCTTCCACATGTTACAATTCGACAACGTCGCTCGTGCTTGCTCCGTGGTTGATTAAATTTATACTTCTATACTTGGATTCATAACTGCTAGATGCTGCTGTTGGATATCCCGACATGCAGGTTACGTTAAGTTAGATTTTTATTAAACGGTTCTATTTGGCTCTCGAAGTATACGAAAATTTTGACAAATGACGATTGCACAACAACCTTTATTGAAAAAAAGCTTTACTTACTTTGTATTTGCCATACAAGGCAGACTTTTGCAATTGCTTGGAAATTACATCAGTTTTCTCTATAGCAGCCTTCCAAGGCATATATTCGGTTTCTTGACTCAGATATTTCAGCAAATTGAAAAAGATTTCGTATTTTATTGTTCCAATATAAGCCAGATCTGCTGCATCACTTATTATTTGAACTCTGTTCAAAGTTGGAATTTTATGGTAATCGGGTCCTTGTAAAAATTTAGTTATCAACTCCCAATTTCTTTCGTCATAATTTACTTTGTATATTCCTAAAAAAAATAATATCGGTTAAACATTGTATACTCATGGAAGAAACAGTTTTTTGGGCAACAAACTCTTTCGCCTGTCTATATGTCCTGGTGAGATTTCCCACTATTCTAAAGATTTCTGTGCCACCCACTTTCTTGTGGTTTATTGTCGCAGAAGAATGCTGGTCCAATGAATGGCATTGGTAATCTTATTTGACTATTTTATCTGCCCTTTAGTTTTCTGTAAAAACTCGGATAAGGATCACTAAAGATATGCTAGATGTGGGACACAGATTAGCGAGTTTTTAGTCTATAGGAATCATGAAAGAGAATTCGTGGCGAGTATTGTAGTGGATATCTTAAACTGTATGCTTGAAAGAAGTTTTAATGATTTGATTATTCCTTGGCGTGAGTGTATAGGTCCTTTGAATTAAGTGAATGAATACGCTACCTACAAAGATGCTACTTTTTGAAATCGATATTTTTTTTAAATACCCTAAACAAAGCACTTGCGTGCTCAACGCAACAGCCTTAGTTGCACATATTTCTGTAATGTAAGTAATAGCCTGTAGTATATGTTTTTAATTTTACCTGCCATTTTGTTATTGAAGATTACCCATTCGTCGTCACCAGCGATATTTTCTATGACTTGATCGTGTTTTGGACACGCCAACCAATGATTGGGGACTGTATTGTTAAAACTAAGACTGGATTCGGTCGAATATGTTAAAGGTACCCACCAACAAGGGTTCAAATGATCTCTTGTGTTAATAATATCTCTCAAATGACGGCTCTAAAAACGAACATAAACAAACATAAGCCTGAGATACCTATAGAAGTACCAAGTGTAATGAAAGTATTGACCTTAGGAAAAATATACAGTGTGGAAACCACTTATGGAATAAAATTCTGTATGTCATTATTTTAGAAAATTATAAAAAATGCCGAGACACGTCAACTTTTGAATTGAGTTGTGCGTTATGTAAACATAAATTTAAATGTGCAGGGTGATTCACGCAAGTATGCCATAGTCGGTGTTGTTGTTTTTTTAATGAAACACCCTGTATATTTGCATATTTTTGATATCCTCTTAATGAACCGATTCCAACAAACTAAATAATGTATGGTCAATTATGAATCATACAGGGTGAAATTTTAAAATTAATAATTTATCACACTTGAAATATTGGTACTTTTTAAATTAGCTAAATATGGATTTATCAAAAATCTAAACTAACTAATTATTAGACGTATTTTTATGTTAAACAAAACCTGCTACGCCCATGAATTTTATCATAAATACCTAAAAATTGCCTAAAAACGCCAATAATTAGACAAAATCGGTAAATAATGTGGATTGTTTTAAATCGGTAAATAATGTGGACTGTTTTCTATTCTGTCAATTGTTGATGTGTTGACAGTTTATACTGAAAAAGTAAAATCTTTGTCAAACACTCTTTCCTTGTCGACATAACAATGAAATATTTAACTGAGACTCACCGAATTGAAATTTTAATGATGATAGGGTACGGGGATAACTGCAGAAGTCAAGTTGAAGTGGCAAACTTGGTATCCCGAATTGCCTTATATTTCACTAAGTACTGTGTCTGAAATTCATGCACTTTTTAGAGAACTTGGACATGTCAAACTATTGAAAAGAAAACCACACTTCGTTAAAGATGATGTGAAAGTAGATATTTTGTTAAGTGTCGAAGAGAATCCAACTTCAAGTACACGTCAAATTGCCCGTGAAAATAATGTTAGTAATACAACTGTTGTAAGATGTCTTCATAAAGAAAAACTTCATCCCTACAAATTAACTTTTGTGCATGAGTTAACAGAAGACGATCCAGATCGTAGAATAGATTTCGGCGAAAAATTGATGATTAAGCTGAACAGAAATTAGATAGCTCTGAAAAATATTTAAATATGCTTAGAAATCAATTTATTTCTGTGTTGGCAAGCTTATATCCCAACGCAATAGATCCTAGCTTACGGAATGAATATGTTTGGTTCCAGCAAGATGGGGCAACACCCCATTATGCTTTAATGGTAAGAACTTATTTAGATAAAATCTTCCCCAATAAATGGATTGGACGAAGAGGTACTATTCAGTGGCCAGCTAGATCGCCAGACCTTACGCCGTTAGATTTTTTCTGTGGGGTTATCTCAAGAACAAAGTATATGCAACACAACCAACTAGCATTGTAGACCTCAAAGACAGGATAACTACAGAAATACGGAATATTTCACCTCAAACTTTGAACAAAGTTAAGGAGGAGTTCTATAGGAGACTGTGCTATTGCCAACAACTAGGTGGAGAACATTTGGAGCATTTATTTTAATGTATTAAAATCAAATACATCAGGTATTTTATGTATGTGTTTAATAACTGTAAAAATAAAAATTCCACCCTGTATAATTCATAATTGACCATACATTATTTAGTTTGTTGGAATCGGTTCATTAAGAGGATTTCAAAAATATGCAAATATACAGGGTGTTTCATTAAAAAAAAACACCGACTATGGCATACTTGCGTGAATCACCCTGTACATTTAAATTTATGTTTACATAACGCACAACTCAATTCAAAAGTTGACGTGTCTCGGCATTTTTTATAATTTTCTAAAATAATGACATAAAGAATTTTATTCCATTAAGTGGTTTCCACACTGTATATCGGATATGTATATGTACATTTTTTTTATGTTTTTGACATGTTAGGTGTGTTCTTTTTGACTGAGATCTCAGTTAATCTCAGCTCACATCGGTAATGTGCGCGTTCTTTTCGATTGACTCACTTCGAAGTGAGCTGAGATTTTTCCTCCCCCTTCACCGATGCTGAATGTGATGTAAGGGGGTATCAGTTGGACTTGAGTCGGAAATAAAATGGAGGGGATGAAGGAATATTTGATTTTGTTTACATATAAACACACATAACCTAATTTTCTTTTGTTACAAATTATCAATTGACTAAATAACAGAGAAATAATTATGGATACAATAACATTATTAGATGCTGATACGAATTTATATGTTTTATATCTTTTATTCACGCATGCGTCGGCAGATCGCGCGTTTCAATTGTGTAGTTCGTTCTTTTTGGTGCTTACTCACATCACTTTAACTGAAGTGAGCTGAGATCTCAGTCAAAAAGAACACACCTAATATTCCATTGCTTCACAATTTTATTGCGCATGACTACCGCCAATCTCGAGAGTTAAACCTGTGGTTAAACTGAGCCAAATTGTGGGGCAGAGTTATAACTTCAATTTTAATAAAACCACCGGTCAACGGACTTACTCTCGGGGCAGGGGTAGTCCGAGCTTAACAATCCGAGCATTCATCAATTATTTATACTAAAAACGTACCTGTGTAATTTCAGTCGTCTTCTTTTCATAATTCCTCTTAACTGTAATGAGAGGATAACCAGTTTGTAAAGTCCACGTATCCATAATAATTTTAACCGTTAAATTCGTCGGCAAACTTTTCTGTTTGTGCGCCTCTTCGGTCAAAGCTAGCCACAAATCGTCTTGTTCGGCATTACCATATCTATGTTTCTTCAGATAGTTACTAACGCCCTTCCTTAATATTTTTTCGCCGAGAAAGAGCGTCATCATTCTGATTAGAGAAGATCCTTTTTTGTAGGATATCGTATCGAAAATTTCGTCGATTTCATTGGGATTTCCTATCGGTACTGAAACCTGCAAAAATTGATACGATGATAAGACATTGAATGTTTTATTGCAGTAGTCTTCATGTTTTACGTTCCACAACGCAGCATATGGTTTATAAACTTGTAAAATCAACGATATATTATTCGCATTCCACTTCAAGTAGTCACTGCTAAGCACACAACCGCAGGGACAGGTGGTGTCCACACCAGTGTACTCGGGAACAAGCGCACTAGCCGATTAGTCGCCGGCGTGTAGCTTGTAAACTTGCCCAGTGTATTTGAGTCTTAATGGTTTCAAAATATGTAGATAAAAAATACAAATACAAGGCGCGGCAACACTCAAGTGATGTTGAATGTTCCGATGCCATCTATGAAATTATCCTGTACTTACCGGGTGAGATGTCCTTAACGAATCAAAAGAAAACACATTCAACATATTATCAGCGTCTTCTTCTTCCAATGAATTCCATTGTGGAAATAGAGATTCGAGCGCCAAGCTTGCCATATAAGTAGCGAAACCCTCGTTCAACCACAAATCTGTCCACCAATTCATTGTAACTAAATTTCCAAACCATTGATGTGCTAATTCGTGCGCTATTACGCTGGCAACGTGATTTTGACTTGTTTTGGACGATATCTACAAAAAAAGTACACATAAAATAGTTGGCGGTACTCATTATATGAAAAAAATAGAATTTGCCTTTTTTTAATCTTGGAGGAACCAATTTTTACGATACATACATCTGTCATATGTCAAATCTTTCTATTTCACATCTCCAGCACCTCCATATAATTCTAGTTTAGTTGAGCAAACTATACTAGAATCTGTAAAAGGGATGCGGTCGATATTGCCACGTTAAACTATGAAAGATAAAATGTTAAGTATGTAGTGATAATAATTAGAAAATGGAGTTTTGAGGGTCAACAATATATCAATATCAATAATGATTAAACTTCAGTTCTTTAATGTGCTTGTTTCATTAGATTTTGTCTATTAACCTAATTTTTTCAATTTATGACTATATTAAAAGGTAAACACTTTTCCAAATATGTTATGGGTTTCTTCCCAGCCGACAAGGTCGTGCGAAAGCATATAATTGCGTCCTCCTTTATTTTTTTTTAACAAATACCGTTAAAGAATACCTTACCTTTAAAGCAAATCATAAATCAATTTCTATATAATTATAATATATGTTTATAGTACTTTTATAAAATACCGTACGCCATTGATACGTTTATGACACATATCGGCCATGTTTCCTCACCCTTTACCGATGCCGCGTAGCTTCAGATTGGACCGCCAAACTGTATTAAATAGTTTGTACAATCTCGGTTGGACCACCAAAACAAATTTCAATAAGCCCGGTCCCTTGATTTGTGGATATCCAACAGATCATGCAGACTATACCACATTTGATATAAAATATATTCCTTATTTTAAAATTAGAGGGTACTTGAGATGGCTTTTGCGGTGATGTATGGATCGAAAAATTGTCTCTTCAGATATCTAAAGAATACGATCAAATATTGTATATAGTTTTTTTACCTTAGGGTCGTAAAGCAAATAGGTCTCTCGGTAAGTGATCAAACCCCAATTTTCCATCGCTCCTGCGCTGAAATCTGGTATAGCGATCATGTCTTGTTTGGGTAGGGGATATTCAATGTCGAAGAAATTTTCGTAGTATTCCAAACATTTTGGTCCAACTTCAGTAGCAAAATCGACCTACAAATAACAAAATCATACACATAGAGACATAGATGGTAAATCATGAATCCTAATTCGGGCAATTGTGGATTTTATACCAAATACATCTCACTGATTAATTAAATATGACATTTTCCGCCCGACGCACCGTTTTCTAGCTACACTACAAGCAACAACTAAAAAAAGTGAGAAGCTTAATCCCTCGAAATTCTTTTTGCTTTTTTTAGTGTAGTTTCACTGGCCTATGAGTGTTATTACTGCGTTTGAACATGAAGTAAAATAATAAGAAGCCCCGTGAAGTTTGCCAACTGTCTTGCGCAGAAACCAAAATCGGTCTTGTTTATCTATATCGCCTAGTTACGATCGTTTTATGCCATTGGCGTTGCAAACGATGTTTCATGCTGTCAGTCATATTATTATTGACATTTGCGATTATGTTTGAATGTACTGTCCAATATTTTTGAATTTTTTAAGTCGTCTAGCTAGCTTATCTGTAAATGTTGAGTTTTATTTTATCTAAATATCTAATATATTACTTCTGACATTCAGATTGTTATAAAATATATGGAAAAGTATACATTAAGTCAAAAATAAATGAGTCATTTATATGGGTCTTCTGCACTTAGCAGTTATTTACCTATATGGTTTTAATACTAAGGCCTATTAATAATTATCTCATCCACAGAAAAACAATATACCTGATCTAATGCGTCCTTTCTCGCCCAAATTCTAAAAGTGACATTGTTGTGTTCCACAGGTTTGCCCATCTTATAATCAAAATCTGACACGACGTAAGCTACCAAATAAGTAGACATTGGGACTGATGTATCAAAATGATCCCAATACCATCCATCTTTTTCTTTTCTAAAATGTATTTGTTTATATAATATGCGATGTTATGAAACTTCGTGTAGCAGCGAATAATGTAAAGGTTCTGTAGAGCTACCAAAAAAATTATATTTTTGTGATTAATAACGTTCGTTTTGATCATGGAGACTAGATATATATCTAGCCTCCATGGTTTTGATTTTATTAAAAACAATGATCTTGAGGGGTAAAAATTATACGATTAAGAAATTATTTTAAAAACATATTCAATACTCACAATGGCTCAGTGGAGAGCAGTGGCATGTTACTTATAGACTTAAGACCTTCTTTTCTCCCGATGCTGATATCAAAAGTTGCCTTCATTCCAGGCTCATCGAAACATGGGAAAGCCAATCTGGCGCTGATAGGTTCAAACTGCGTAACACCCAACCATTTCTTTTGTTTTTCTTTCTTGTCGTAATAGCTGCTTCTGTAGAAACCTACCAATAATTTTTTATATGATTAATTATAAATTTTACTAATTATTAATAAACAAAAACGTAAAGTAAAAGGTAGTCTTGAAGATTCCATTTCATCAACAAAGAAGTGAGACCCAGATAAAACTATAGATTCGGCTTTGTGTACAAAAAAGAAAAGTCTTATAGGTTCGATTTTATCTACAGATTGCGAAAAGTCTATTCGAGCCATACGATTTACACAAGTGCGACTGCTTTCATATCAGATTGGTAGCTGTCGTACTGGGTAAATCGTATGGCTCGAATATACTTTTCGCGATGTGTATATGATCCAAATGAGAAAGAGAGACACATGTATAGATTCAATACCATATCTATCAACCTAAAAAGAGAGCAAGATTCAACCTTAAGCAATTACTCGTCAAGTCCACCTTGTTTCTATAAGTTAAAAAGATAAGGTCTTATAGACTCATTTTATTTTCATAATCAAATGAAACTGATAGTCAGTTTCATATGTTAAATCTCATAGCTATCAACCCAAAAAGACAGGAAAACTTAACCTTAAGGTAAAAAACTTTATAGATAAAACCACGTTTTTATGAATAAAATGGCAGACTTATAAATTCAATTCAGCGCTCTGGATAGAGTGAATCAAGTTATTGAATGCGTCGACCAAAAGTAATGGGTCGATTCTGAGAAGTCACATATAAGTTACAGAAACTGTAAGATATAGTAAGTTGCCTTGTAACTATTACAGATTTTTTTCTTACAGACCTTACAGATATGCTCAGAATTGACCCATAAATCTCGTTCAATCCCGATATCTTGCTTAGC
Organism: Galerucella pusilla; assembly: GCA_910591695.1. NCBI lineage: Eukaryota > Metazoa > Arthropoda > Insecta > Coleoptera > Chrysomelidae > Galerucella > Galerucella pusilla. The sequence continues at coordinate 632 of CAJUYI010009177.1, read as the reverse complement.
TTCATAATCATAGTGAAAACGAAAATAATTTTCTAGACCTAACCTTTAGAGCTCTATAGATTCAACTCAATTTTATTAAGCTAAAAGCGAAAGTCTTATAAATTCTATATTTTTATAATGAATGAAAAAGAGAGCGAAAGACAAAATTTGATGAGCTAGGACAGTCGTACAGATTTGAGTTCATCTTTATGATTGATTCCATAATAGTAGTGAAGATTCGACTTTAAACCCATCGTCAAAATGGTGGAATAGACTCACAACCTCTTAGATTCGATCTCATCTTCCTGAACAGAGTGAAACTGAGAGATAGGTTAGGTTAGGTTTGTGGTGAGTGGGTCTATAAGGCCCTCCACTGCGACTCGCAAGAGTCTATTGTGGCTCACACCTATTCAGATATCACCAAACAAATTCAGCTTCTTAACAAAACCGATTAGTTTATTTGGTGAATGATATTTCAGGTCCGAGGGCGAGAGAGAGACCCTGCTAAACATCAGATACCTGATTCGAGCCGCGGCGGGGAAGGCACAAATTATATGCTCTGCTGTTTTATCATCTTCCAGACAAAGACGACAAGTCAGATCTTCAGACAGTCCAAGTTTTAGCATATGATGATTCAGATGACAGTGGCCTGT
>CAJUYI010009174.1:0-10257 GCA_910591695.1 Galerucella pusilla | reverse complement strand
TGATGAACAAAAACAAATGTAAAAAATATTTTATATGCACGAAATACCAAGGAAGCGTACGAAACAATTCCTTACATAACTAAAAGCAGTTGAAAATGGGTTTCCAAATACTTTTTAGATGATTTGTTTAAAAAAAAACAATATACTTCTTGGTATTTTTTTTAGATGGGTGGTATAGGTAACGGTGAAATGTGGGTAAATATACCTATAGGAGAGTTTAAATAATAAAAAAATATTTTAAGTCATTTTTTTTTCATTTATGTAAGAATGTAGCTATTTCTTTTTCAAGAACAAACATGTTAGAAACATCATTTGATGGATATAAATCACACCATTATAGCCTAAACAAAAATTAGCTCTTCGTGATTGTTTATGTTAACATAATAAAGATATGAGTATGGCATCTGCCTTCAGAAATAATTTTTATTTCCTCTTATTTTTAAATATAGTGCAGTATGTACCAAGTGAATACATCAGTTTTGAATTAGTGTGTCTTGTGGTTGTAGGTACTTATCCTTTTATTAATTAGGTGAGTAAAACAATTTGAAAATGGTACTGCTACTATTAATTGTTTTTGACGTACATACAGAAAATGGGAGCCAGTTGTGTGTGTGTGTGTGTGGAGGAGAATGGCCTCAGACATAGTCTATTAGCCACAGAAAATTGTAAGTTAGTAAGAAATTGAGATATCAAAACGTATGTTTAAATAAATAATTTAGACTTATTTATGAAATTCACTATAGCATCAAGTACATACTTATCCATGTTTGCCAAAAGAGTGGTTATATTCGTGGGAAGAGGAAAATTGAAATCGATCAGAGAATTGTAAAGTTCGGTTGTTGCTATTTTGTTTTCAATGCATTCAAAGAAAATATGGTTAAAGTCCCCTACTGATACATTGTTACAAGAGCAAGCTGGAGAATTCACAATACCTATTTTAAAAAGATGATTCGGGAAACGACCATGATTCATTCTTAAACGAGATATGATGGAGGTATATTGTTTTCTATAATCAAAATTAGAGATATGAGGAATCTTAGTTGGTAAAGTAGGATGCAGAAGAAAATATTGACTATAAGATGTTTTAGCGAAATCGGCGTAAGACTGCTCCCAATTGGTTCTAATATATTTCTTATAATCATTTAAAAGGTCTGAGAAAACAAAAAGTTTAGTATAAGTGTTCATTTTGGAGGCTCTCTTGGCTTCCAAGTCAACGTACTCATTCCCTTCTAAACCGCAGTGCCCTTTTACCCAAATAAATACAATACTTTTTTTCGAGGTTCTTAATTCACTAATGCTAAATAGATATTGCATTGAAAAATTTATTGTTGAAAAAATAACAAGGATATTCTACCAAACACTTCCCCACACGAATTTTTATTTTGCAACGGGTAAAATTGATTTTTTATTTCAGCTTCTTTGGATTTTTGTATGATTTTTAAAAGCTTCAGCAATGTTCTATTGTAGCTAGTTTTATAGCCCCATGTATTATATATCTGACTATTATTACAATAACGCCAAAGTAACTTTAGCAACGACAGACGGACTGTCAGTGAGCGGTCAGAAAAAAGTAGTCTGTATGCATTTTTTAAATGATGTGAAGTATTAAAAAGGTTTCAAAGTAAAGTGGTTTAATTTTAGACTGAAAGTATCATAAAACATAACATACTGGCGACAAGGATCATGGATTGGAACCCATAATCATCCAAGCAAATAGAAGTAACGTGAGAATACTTGGGTCTAATCTCTAAAAAAATTACCACGTGGTCCAACAGTAACAAATTTCTATTACCTGTTGAAAGTTAAGTCTGCTTTGGTTTTACCATGGCATTAATTGGTTCAATTGAGGCATTCAAGCCCAAAGAATCTGATATAAACGTATGGAGCGGTTATTCAGATTGTTCGAGAACTATATTCTTAAACCAGTGGAAGATCATCCGATTCTTAGAATCGATGATCTTTCAGTAATAATAAGTAAATCTACCAACTGCCGACCTGATCTCTCGAGAAATGTCAGGGGGTTGTCAGTGATTTTTTCAAAAACGAATGTCGATTAATTTCTTTAAGCGGAATTAAATTCCCATGAAAACAGTGCTATATAAGTGCAAGGTTACAATAATCATTTGTATATTGATTAGTTAACAAATTCTGTTAGTGAGTATTTTTTTTGTTCAATCTCTACGTTTTAAGTAACATTTATTGTGTTTGAGCGCAGGACAAGTTTTGAGACTAACATTTTGTAGTCTAGTGTTCTCCATATTTATTAAAACTGTTAAATCTGAAAGTGTCTCAATTTCAAGCGACAGAAGTCAATAAGGCATCAATTACTGTAGCTTTACGACCTATGGTAGTTGCTAAATAAAAAATTTTCATAGTGGCGAATGTCTTTTAGCCTTATACTCCAATACCCTTTTGAGCTACCAAACATCAGCAACTGCTACAGTCTAAGTGCTGTAAAGTCAACAAGTTCGTGCAGCGCTCCTCACGCTTAGACATAAAAAAGCGTGTGGGTAAAGTGGTTGAAGAACACGGTCATTTTCCAACCATCTTTGTGGTCCTTCGAGCCGGATAGCAAAAAAAGGTATTAGCAGAGCCTTTCTTCACACTATTCTTCCAGATCATATGCAATTGTCATGGAAAATTCAACTTCCTTCAAGATATTCAAGTTCCTGTATTCCTAGGCAGCAGTAACTTCCAGTATTCAAAGTAGGATCAAACCTTTAATCTTCCCAACATTGTGTGTTTGAAAAGTCTATATAGTGCTAGTTCATTCAAGATTTCCAAATATTAGAAGAACTCCATTTAGTATATTTCCAAGTTCCAATCCTTAAATTCCAATTTATTCTATTTCGTACAATTGCAAGTGAACACGGATTATTACCTTTATTCAAAACTCGAAGGACCGTTATTGTACTTTATCATCACTTTATAGTAATAATCTATGTTTGATTTGGCTTATACTGGGAGCATGGAAATCAAACTCTTTGGCTTGCCTTTCTCACTTCATTTATTTATATTTACATTATGCTTTACTCATAGCATCACAAAAAAGAACATTTTTATAATTTATCAATTACTTTGGTATCTATACACCGTTTTAAACTCTTAAACTTTTAACTCCGACGAATTTCACCTCACGTCAATTTGACGTCTTTTTTAGAAAAATCGTAGTAGTGAGCGTTGACGCGCGCGCAGTCCTGTCCGTTCAGGTTCGTGGTATGCCATGATTGGCGTAAATCATTGTTAGAGTTAAGCGGAGGGAAAACGGTTGGCAATTTGAAAGTACAGGGGTACGGCTTGGCGTCAGCTGAAGAAATTATTGATTGAATTTCAGAGAGGATTTCATTAAATCCGAACATACTGGGGGGGCGAGCAATTACCTTACAAGACGTTTTCACCAAGTGCCTACTTTTTTCAGTTGATGATGGCATATTTGCTATGGGTTTATTACATAATCAGGTTCGTGAATATCATAATGCATTGTTTGTTAATAGTATACATATTGAATTTTACGTCTCAGTTGTGTAACTAATGGTTTCTTGTTTTTCTTACAAAAGGAAATCATCGGACCTTGAATCATCATATGGCTTGGGTGATGGAGGAAACAGTTGGGATGTAATTATTTTCACCAAAGATAACAGTGTGGACTTTGTGCCAAGTTGTTGGGCAATCAACAGTAATAAAACTTCATATGTTTGGCCTGCAATAAAAACGGAGTCTATACTCTTGGAATTGAAGCAAAGATGCAGGGCACTGCCACCTCACATTTCTTTTACTGAATATCAAGCAGTATTTAAAAGGACCGTCACTTTAATTAGAGAGGCTAGGGACTGTGTATCATATTATATAGATAATATAAGTTCCTGCTCAGAGTCGAGTGAATGAACAACTCCGATAACACCGACAACATTAGATACTTGCAGACAATCACCTATATCAATATGTAAGTATTATATCAACTTTTTTCTTCCTTTTGGCAAAATGAAAAGTAACAAAAAATTGATTTGATATTTCTAACTTCTTTTCATAGCCACTCCAATTATTTTCAATGTGACTGATGGTCAAGAAGAAGATATGTCAATTGAATTGGATGAAACACTTACCACCAAATGCAGATGACATTCCGAAAAAATATGGGTCCTTTGCTACTGGCAACATATGTTTAACAGCTGATTGTTTCAATGGTAATGCTCAATTTGGACAACAAATATAACAGTAACTTTTACTGTTATTGTAGGTATACAAATAGCTAACAATGATTTTATTTCCAGATTTTGTGTAGAAGGTATCCAATGTAATGGAAAGACAGGGGAAAATACTTGGTGGCATTCAATATGAACTAAGGGGTCTGCGTGAACAATTTTCGACTTCGAACATAGCTATAGCGAAAAGTAATATTTCACAAGAAGATATTGAAATAGCTTCAATGTTACCCATTCAGTTTTAAGAAAACCTTCAGGATGTTGAATCGAAGCTTAAAAATAATGGATTTTTCCAAAAAGTGGTGAGTATATTTTGTGGAGTATACATACAACTGAATTCGATTATGATGTTACTTCAATAATTTTGAATTCTTTCTTTATTGTGTTTTAGCTTGCTTCTCTTTCACTTGTTGGAGGAAAAGACATGAACAACCTAATTTCCAATATATTAAGAAAAACGTTGTCTAAGGAACTCAGCCTCGAATATAGTGGTGTCGTTAGAAAAGGAAAGAAAAATTTATCGAAATTACAGCTCTACAAGGTTATATTGGCAGCTATTAAAACACGTTACAACGACGTAGATGATATTGTTATACTAAAAAGAATTTCGTTCGTACTGGCAACATCTGGTGATCGTGATGGGGGCAGAAGAAGAAGATCCACGAAGGAACGTGGTGAGTTTAAAATTACTTGATATTTTTTTGTCCCTATAAAGTTCACGCAAATTTAATATTCATGAAAATATTTCACGTAATAGCGGTTTAAATAATTAGTTTCTCATGATTTTTTGCAAATTATCTAATGAGTTTTTTAATTATTGTTCCAAATACTTCTAGTCCGTCTGTCTTCAGGAAATTCCACCTCATCATCTTCAAGAGGTAGTAATACACCGCTGCCGTCGACTCTAATGGAAGGCGACTATATAGATTCGTAATTGTGACACAATATGGGACTTGTGCAGTGTGGTAATGTGCATTAGGATATAATATGTGAAGTATATCTTTTATTAATATTATTATTGCGTTGTAGGATCATCATGTATGTCTTACTAGCGTAGTAGGTTTTTGCGAACGGAGTTTTCATTTTTTGGATAGTTATTATCCCAATCATACAAGCTATATTTTAAACATATTTTCACTTGTCAAATTCGTATTGTGCAATTATGTTTATTGCTACGGATTTCTGAGTTTCTTTTATTTTTGTATAATTTACGATGTTTTCATTACTCTGACGTCGATATAAAAAATAATAGTATATTCTTCAACGAGTGCATCTTCAACCGAAGGAAGCCCTACAGAGTCAGTACCCATCAATGTGACACCATTCCAGATGTGGACAGATAAAATACCAGATTTGAGAAGAATGCAGATATTGTTGTGATTAGACGCACAATATATTGTATTTTCTATAACTTTTATTTTAATAAATTCTTACAAGTATATTATTTGACATTAATATATTCTATCAATATATTTATAAACAAAACAATAATCCCTAACAACTAGAATGTGAGTTAGTGTAGATTAAATAGTCAAGTATTTTCTACACTCCCCCTCACTAACCCATCATTTGATTCCAAGGTAACTTCGCAGATATTTCAATCGTTTTTCACCTAATAATTTGGTAAGTAAGTCAGCGACCATTTCTTCACTGCGTAAATACCTTAAATCAATTTCGTTTCTCCTAATAACATCTCTTATGAAGTGTTCTTTAATTACTATATGTTTAGATTCAGATGAAACTATTGGGTTACTTGCTAAATTTTGTGCAGCTTGATTATCGTTAAAAAGTAAAATATTCTCATGGAAAATGTGCGCGTCCTTCGCTAACATTTTTAAATGCATGGCTTCCTTGGCAGCTTCAGTCAGACTCATATATTCAGCCTCAGCGGTTGACAACCCTAGTAGAAATTTATCTTGGCGCAATATTGGCTAGATGTTGGAACCAATATTCGACAATATTCGAAATAGAAAAAAATGTTAATATTTTCCAATATACGACCAATATTGTGCAATATTGCGCCAATATATAGCCAACTTTAGGTTACATTGGAAAGTAATATTGGCCCAATATTGGCCAATATTGCTTATTGCTTTTCCGATGTAACCTAAAGTTGGCATGCAATATTGGGCCAATATTGCACAATATTGGTCGTATATTGGAAAATGTTAACATTTTTTTCTATTTCCAATATTGTCGAACAGTTTGACAGTCTTCATCCCAATAAAAAGTTCTTGTTTCTTCTGTGAGTTGAGTTAGTGGCTTGGCAATATCTCCAAACTTCCTTATGAACCTTCGATAGTATGTGCAAAGTCCAAGGAAACTCATGACTTGATGTGTGTCGGTTGGTTGCGGCCATTGCTCAATGGAAGCAATTTTCTCTTGATCTACTGCCACTCCTTCACTACTCACAATATGACCCAGATAGTTGACTCGGTTTTGGAATAACTGACATTTCTTCGGGTTTAACATAAGCTGAGCAGCTTGAAGTCATTTGAATACGTCTTGCAAATTCTTCAGGTGTTCCTCGAATGTCTTACCTAATAGTACGATGTCGTCTAAATAGACCAGGCCAGTTTTCCAAGATAACCCTCTCAATACATTTTCCATTAGTCTTTCAAATGTCGCGGGCGCATTACAGAGCCCGAAGGGCATGACGTTGAACTGCCATAATCCGGATCCGGTGGTGAAAGCAGTTTTCTCTTTGTCTTCTGGGTCCATTTCTACTTGCCAATAGCCAGACTTCATATCCAAGGTGGAAAACATTATACTGCCAGCCAAAGTGTCTAGCGTATCGTAGATCCGAGGCAGAGGATAGCTGTCCTTTTTCTTCACGTTATTCAGCTAGCGATAGTCCACGCAGAATCTGGTAGTTCCATCCTTATTCTTGACGAGCACTACTGGAGACACCCATGGACTAGTAGATGGTTCTATTACTTTTTCTTTCTCCATCTCTTGAATTATTCTTTCAGCTTCCTCTCTCTTCGCTTGCGGTAGCCTTCGAGCTGATTGTTCAATTGACTTGGCATTACCTTGGATTTTATGTTTGACGGCTGATGTTCTGCCAGTCTTCCCTCCTTTTGGTACGAATAGGTCTCGATACTGCAAAATGAAATCTCTCATTTTCCTTTTCTCAGCTCGATTCAAGGATTGGCCAGCTATTGACAACATATGTTCGAATCTGTCATTAGCATTAGAATTGTCGGTTGTCGTTGTTTGACGAACTACAGACGTCACCGGTGTGCAACATCCAATTCTGGATTCCTTCTTGAGGGTAATTGGGTAATCGTTCACGTTTATAGCACGTACTGGGATCTCCTTCGCTGAAGTAACTAGTGCTTTTCCAATTAACACTCCTTTACCTACCTCTTCGTCGTAGTTCCAAGGTTCCATCATAACCAGTGTACCTTCTTCCATGATTCCCTTTAGCCGCGCTACCATCATGGTTTCGCTTCGTGCAGGAACAACACCGCTCTGCTTTCTTGCGGATGAAGAAATACTTCTTCGGAACCCACCTAGATGGTTCGGTTTCTGAAGTCCAACTGGAAACCATGTAAATTCATTACGTCTATTCCCAGAATCACGTCTTCTTCGATGTCAGCTACGATTACCGTATGCGTAAATTTTTCTTCACCAATTCCCAATTGGATTTGCGTCTCTCCATAAACATTGGCACCCTCCCCTGTTGCGGTCCGGAGTCGCAGCCTCGTTGGCAGAAGCTTCCTATATTTTATTATCTCTGGCCGTATAATGGTTCTAGTTGCTCCAGTATCCACCAGCAGAGTATATTTCCTGCCATTAACTTCGCCTTCCACATTTACACTACGGCACCTGAGAGAGGCTATAATTATGAGAGGGTTTTCCTGGGACTGAGGTTCATGGTTTGCTAAAGTCCTAGGGCGCTTACACGAGCTGCGTACATGCCCTAGCTCGCCACAATTCCAGCATTTAATCTTCCTCGGCTTCCGGTCTACAATGCTTTTTATCAAGTTGACTAACTGGTCAAATTTATCTTCGTCACCCTCTTCTTGAACGGTCCTAACTTTGTTAAATCCTGACACCTTCGTGGCTGCTTTATATTCGAGAGCAGCAGTCAATGCATCGACCAATGTTTTGGGATGGGCTAAACGAAGCGTCCTCTGCATATCAGGGTCACGTAAGCCATCAATGAAGGCCTGGATGCCTAGACAGTCCATCATGTTTTCTGGTGCTGATGGATTAGCAAATCGGACTAGTAGGGCAATATCCACTTCATACTCTTGAAGGGTTTCATCACGTCTCTGCCTTCGATTCTTTATCTGAGATTGGTATGTGTTCTAGATGTTCGTGACCATATCGCATGTCCAACCTCTTCTTCAGTTGCTCGAAGTCATCCGTTTTTTTCAAGAGGTATCGTCTGAAGCACATCCAAGGCATCTTCGCGAAGCGCGATGGTCAAGTTCACTGCCTTCTCCCTGTCTGACCAATTATTCGCTCTAGCGGCTGCTTCAAATTGTCTTACATAGTTGTTCCACGACATCTTTCCGTCGAACGTTGGGGCCTTGACTCGAGCAAAACTGCCAACATCTTTTATCTTGGGGAGTGTTTCTGGCTTGCAGGGTTTTATTTGCTCGATCTCCTTTTCTTCTGCTGGCATGTCTTGTGCTCTTGAGTCTGCCATTTTTCTCTTTAACTCATGGATTTCCTCTTCCATTGTTGTAATTTTATTCTCCATTTTCTCGATATTTGATTTTAGAGGGGAAATTTTATTTTCGACTTCAGTGGCAATGTCCTTTTTCATTGACAAAATATCGGCCGAAATATCGTTCTTCATATCAGAAATATCATTCTTCATGGTAGAAATCTTCTCGTCCATATTAGCAGAAATATCGTCCTTCATGGTAGAAATCTTCTCGTCCATATTAGCAGAAATATCGTTCTTCATAGCAGAAATATCGCCCTTCATAGCAGATATTGACGAGATTGTTGTGGAGGACTCGTCATTGAATAAGAATGTTTCTGGATCCAAGTCTTCACTTTCCAGTGCTAAGTTCAGTCTTTCAACTAACTCACTCTTCTTTCCGGACGTTTTCAGCTCGCGATTTTCTGATTCTGCTTTTAGTTCCGTCACTTTCAGGTCACATAAAGGATTTTTTGGCGAGTTACCGTTTTACAATCGGTAACTGATAATTTTCTACCGCTCCATTTTCGCGAAGCAACGGTTACAGGGGAGGGATGAATGACGTCACAAATTGACGTCATGATTTATAAGACGGTTATAGATTCTGTAACACAGCTTTATAGGTGGGTTATATGTGGTTACAAGTTCAAATAATAAACAAATATGGCGGAAGAAGAGGTGTTATGAGCTGGCAACATGAATGACGAACAGCTAGATGTTGAGAATTAAATCAATGACGAATCGTTTGTTGAAGATAACTTTTGTCATTGAAAAAAACATTATCAAAAACAGGAATTAACCAAAACAAACTCATTATGAAGACTTTCAACTGTCATTGTATCATTTAGTTACCTCTTTTTATAACCACAATGTTTTCACGAAACCTCTGAAATTACTGTCCAAGGCAATGAGTGGGGATATAACCGCTTGGTGACTAGCGGTTATAAACGGTAACTCGCCAAAAAATCCTTCTCTAATCGAACATCGAGTCCTACATTTGATCCGGCTGCCGATAGTCCATCAAAATGGACTGCTCTTAAATATTCGAGGTCGGAGAGATTAAGGCGGGTTCGGGAAAAGAATTGCGAAAATCAGGCTCTGATTACAAATTTTTTCGAAAGCGCTCAGAAATTGTTGAGACCATTCCTGATGCTGCGGATACGATTATATCCAATGTTTCAAAAAATTGTACAATCGATTGTACACCTGACGACTTTGGTAATCAAGCAGTTTTATAGAGTACAGAGCAAAAAAACAATTATTGACAACATTTTTGGAAAAATTAATATCTAACGTACTGAGTAGATGGTCTATGTATGTTCAACCATAAGTATAGGGAAAACCGTGGGTTAGAGAGAGAGCAGCGAGACAATGTGTAAGAGAGAGAGAGAGCGG
>CAJUYI010009173.1:0-10257 GCA_910591695.1 Galerucella pusilla | reverse complement strand
TCCACCACCCCCAGCACCTCAACAAAGAGTGGGAGCCTCTAAAAGAAAAAGATGTGCAATTTGTCCTGTCAAAAAAGACAGGAAAACCAGCACCTACTGTTAAATGTGTAATATTCCAGTGTGTATGGAATGTGCAAAAACTTTGTGCCCAAACTGCGCCTAAATTTTTTTTATTAATAGCTATTGTTTTTCAGTTATGTTTCCATTTATGCGTTTATGAATAGATATCAAAATATTATTTTTTATTGTTTTTTTTTTGAGCAGAAAAAACTGGGTATCTGTGACCCACTCATAGTTTTTACGAAATAATTTTAGGGTGATAGTAGTTAAGGGTTGAAGGAACGGTTCCCTCACGGTTCCGGCCACCCTTCCTATCTGCAGCAATTTTCAGCCATTGCTTGATAACCACGTCAACTTCCGTTGCTGACAATTCCTTGCATAGTGGATTCACTCGAGCAATAGCTAATAAAATACATACAATAAGCAATAACACATGTCTCTACTTTTTAATACAAAAATTATTACCTGTGATTACTTTCCTCAAGTTGTTGAATTGGCTGAAAGCTAATTTATTATTTCTTCCAGTCCAGTTCATTGTCAATGATGAATCATGGCTAAGTATCTTGACCAATAATTTTCGGACCGTGTCTCAACCGTCCTCACCCCCAATGATTCTTAAACCTGCACACTACAGAATTAATAAGCAAATAGTAATGAAAAAATATAATATTCAATCCTGAATTGACCCACTCACTTCAAGCTTAACCTAACCTACTTTTTATTCAAGGTATAAGCAACTTTGGGACATCATGAAACATTTTTATGTACTCGTACTTAATAATTGAAAGCTAAGTAATATAATAAATATGTACTCACAGATTCAGCAAAAAATATTTCTCCCTCTAATTTTTTATTACATTTTTTTAGTTCTTCTTTGGTGGAGAGTGGTAGTCCAGCAACAGTATGATTGGTAGACATTTCAGGTTTTTGATTGTGTACCAGATCATTGGTTAAGTATTTAATATTGTCATCTAATTTTCCGATTTCAATGGCCAATCCTTTCACCAGGTCTAAAAAAAGTATGATAGGAAAATTAGGTAGGATCCCAAAAAGATATATTTTCCAACTTTTCATAATTTGACATTATACTACAATTATGCAATTCAAACCTTCAATCCTCTTCTTATTTTTATCTAAACCCATGAAGGTAACAATGGGTTCTGGAGGATGATTATTAGGTGTTAACCTTGTATCCAATAGGTCATCCTCAATATTTGTATGTTGGAATCTTGAACTAATAACATTTAGCATAGCTTTAGATAAAACTGTTGCTTTAGCTGGCGGCTGGGAACAATTGGTGGACAGTCATCTTCTGATGAATCCGATTCATTCCCTGGGAGATGCCTATTTTCAAAATACCTGGGATTTCGTTTAAATTTTTTTTTCTTGTTCACATCTTCCTCTGTTGGAAGACTATTAGAAGAAATGCTGCTTTCATTTTCTAATGTTTTCAATTTTGATACAGCATGTGTATAATCATTTGAAAAGTCGAATAAAGGAAAAATATAAATTGTCAACTGAAGTGTCACCATTAAATTTACTTGTCTTAAATTTAATATTCATTTCCTTAGTCAGAGTATGTTTGTTTATGATGCGTTTTGTAAGTTCCCTATTATTCTTCACATTTTTGGGCCAAGTACATATCAGTTCATTTTTCTCATTTGATTTCACCCATATATTTGGCACTACAGCCATAGGTGTTTGTCTATTCAAGCTTTCTCCAGTAAACTTCGACAATATGTATAAAATTCTCTGGAAAATAACAGAAAATGAAAATTAGATCATGCTTCAAACTTGAATTGTACTTAATATTAAGTAATTAATGATGTGTGTAAATGAAATTTAATTACAAATGGATTTGGCTAGGAATTAGTTCTCATTCAGTTAATGAAAATGTTCAACCATACACATGTACTACTTTCACAATCATTACACAGTTCCTATCCATTTCTTAGAGAGAAATTGTCTATTATGAATATAACACCAATACACTACAGTTTATTTCAAAAAATAGAAAACTATTCAAGTTATGTCTGGGAGAAAAATCTATGGAAGTGCATTGAAATTGCTGGAAAGGAAGAACATGAAATTGCTTTCAATAGTGGATAAATTGATTAAGATGGTATTGTTCGGACTACTATATATGCAGATGGTGGTTGAAGTAATCGCTCATTTGGACACAGTTATAATGCTTCTTCTGGTGTGGTTAATTTATATATTGTTAAAAATTTCACAAAAATCGTTTATTATTAAAATTTAATTTTCAGGCAATTATATACTGTTCCAGGGGTCTTGTTGAATTATTTCAACTAATTCTTTACCGAATTTTTAACACGACTCAATTGAAGATCGGTTTTCAAATCAAAATGAGTTACGGTAAATAGCGGAGAGATCAGGAACTTTTGTCTATTACTAGTCTGTGGTCTTTTATGAATATTCAAACGATCAAAAGAACTTACCTGCAGTTCGATCTGACTTATATGAGGCGTTCAGTCCGAAAATATCAACTCAGATTTACTATGTAGAACGCGCGTTTTCGCTGCTTCGCCCGCGATTTATTTAAAGTAGGTACCTAGGAATAAAAATCGCCTGCGCACCTGCCCTAACCCGGTACCTCTCTTCTGACGGCTATTTGTCGATTCATTTGTTTAAAGAACTGGTGTTAAGGCAAAGGCCCGGCCTAGGGAGGGTGGTAATATCTTCGGACTAAACGCCTCATATAATCACGATCGAACTTCAGCTAAGTTCTTTTGATTTTTCAATTGTATATCGGCGTTCGGTCCTCAATATCACCTTATATTTACTAAGTAGTTGTTAAGTATCCTAAAAACCCATTGGTTCTAGAACTAGAACTAGAACTAAATATATTTTGTGAAGATAAATATAATCAGTTTAATGAAAAATTTGTTTATTAAGAAAAAATCAACGAGGACCCCAAAATGCTTAAAATATAACAATGTATAGCTTAACTAGCTGATAGACCTGTTTGGAGAAGCTGATTTGTTTCTATCAATGGTCGATTATAAAAGCGAGCTAACGTTTGTGAGTCTTTGCTCCATCCAGCTGTTTTCCTTATTGATTCTACTGATAGGCCCTGTCTTAAGGCTGCTGAGGTGGCAGCGTGTCTCACAGAGTGGGCAGTAAATATGCCTACGTCGATGCCCGCTGCCCTCATGGTGAGATTTGGTTTGATTAGAAGCCGGGCCATATAGTTTTTCAATTGTGAGGAAAAACGAATCGGAGTCTGGTTTTCGTAGGTTTTTGGTTGCGTCCAAGTCTTTATCGATATGTGTGGCAACACATAGATTCGGCTTATCTCTGAAGAAAGGAAGGTTGAGGTGTGGTTTTTTTCGGTTGTGTCCTGATGTCTTGGTCAAATCCGAGATAAGTATCATTACCCCCTCTTCGGAGAATAAGATATTGGAGCATTTTATTCGCAATAGGGTTTGAACTCTTTGACTTTTGGCTGGCATTGTTGAGGTAGGTACCTTCTCCGATAATCATTTCCTGGTTGTGTCGGGTGATTCCTCCAGGTAGGACAATACTTGCTTTCTGGAAGAAAGATAGGACCTGGGTCACTTCGCAATTGAAGAGATCAATATGTTTTCTGCTGCAAAACTACCAAAACTTATGGTTGACGGGGCTGGAGTGTTCATCCTAGTGTTGATGGCTTGCTCTGGTATTCCTTTTTGTATAAATGCTTGCCGGATGATCTGGCTACCATTAGGGATAGGCTTCGTCCTAGTGGATGTTTGGTAGTGCTGAAAGGACAATACAAGACTGAGTCACTTGGGCCGATGATAAAAGGGCCTTTAATAATCAGTTTTTGGTAAAGCGGATACCACGGTTAGAAGGCCATACTGGAACCACCAGTATGCATATTGCTTTGTCTGTGACAATTTTTTGTAGGCAACGAAGGATTAGTACGAATGGTGGGATTGCATAGAAGGTGCAGTGTAGCCAATTTAAGGTGAAACAGTCTACCGCTTCCGCATAAGGGTCTTTAGTCCGAGACACATAGCCATGGAGACTATATAAGGAGACCGAACTCCATGTATTTCAATTTTTGCACAAGGTAGAGGGCGCCAGCTAAGAATAAGAACCTTCACAGCCAATCATAAACCTTTAGTTCATCAAGTTTTATTGGTTGCAGGCTCCTTTGACAGTTCGCGGTTCACGTGTAAGGAAAGTGAGGTTAGAGGTAATAAAACCAAAACATTTTTTGGATAAGAAGTCCTTTTTTTGTCCTCTTTTTAAAAAATAACGAAAATTTTGATCGTTTTTGTGGTAAAATAATCAGCTGAATGTATTATACCTACGAATATCTACTATCATGCTTCTTTTAAGAACAAATTTAAAGGTCCAGCACAGTTACAATGAGTGAAACAGGTATTTGAAATAGAAAATTAAAGAATAAGGAATACGTGAAAGTAAGTATATTCTAGAACCAAGTTTACCCCAATTATGAAAAATAAATTCAAGTTGAATTAAGAAATACCTATGTTCACATTATGTATAGTTTTTCAGAATCTGGCTTCCTACATAGTAAAATATTAACTAACAAAAATATGAAAAAACTAAGAAGGAGAAATCAATTAAAATGCTTGGAGGCGGTATATCATTTCAAATGTACTATATTGAATGGCCTTCGAATAATTTAGAATTGGAGCATCATATTTTGCAACTAGAAAAAATAGTTTGAAAACATAGAAGGTAGGTATGTATTGATAAATGTCACTAGCCATAAGCTCTAAACACAAATTTGGTCCTATTATCAAGAAATAATAAAACAATTACATAATTGATAATATCTAATATTTTAGGTTTTTTTTTATGAACTTAACGAAAATATGAATGGTCAAGCCTTTAGAAGAAGAAATTATGAAAATAATAAATACCTATACAGATTTTCATGAGAAGTACCTATCTAATCAACTACACACCATGTAACTCCTTTCACCTAAAAATAAAGTGTACAATCTGTATTTTGCCTCTTACTTGAAATCTACCTATTCTATGGCCTGTTATACTTATCTCACCTACTATGAGTTGGTAATAAGTTTACTGTTGAAGTTAAAATAAGGTAATTAGGAAACTTGATAGATTTACCTTGATTTATAGGATTACAAATGAACACATAGATAATATATCTTGATACCAGATTGATTTTAGAGAGAATGCTCAACTATACATTCACTATTGAACCTGACATCAAATTACAAACCTCTAGATTATGAAGAAAACAGTGTTGCTATTTTTCTAGGCATTACTGAAGCATTTTAAGGTGTTTGGAACTGTGGTATGTCCTACAAACTATATGAAGTGATGTGTTATAAATATTTAAGACTACTTTAGTGATAGAGCATCACAAGTAAAAGTGCCAAACCTTCATACGTTAACAAGGACTTTTGTAGGGCTCCTTACTGTCCTATAATTTACTCCACAATCTATATGTGCTGGTACAACTACCATTTTGCAATAGTGGTTTAACATGTGGAGGTTGATGCCTGCACAGGTTTTCAATATAAGATATATTTAAATAATTTCCATCACTCAAGAAAATAATTGTTTCAAGTAGGAACTTTATTTTAACAATACAAAAGTTTGATTCCTAAAAGCAAAAACAGTGGAAAGTCACCAATTATTGTGAAATACATGAGTACACAAAATATATATCTGTTGCTATCCATTAACTCAGCTGCACAATACATTCACTACACTATTTTCATGATATTGATGCTTTTCCATAATCGCCCAGACTTGAGTTACTTGGCTGTAGATTGGTAAGAAATAAGTGTCATCGATTAGTTTCAATGCCTTATGGTTTCATGAATCCCTTTTGGTGAAGTGCACCAATAATTGCAAACATAATTTTGTTCTCACATGTTCTCACCTCATTTATATTTTCATTTCCTATTTTTATCTGAATATCAATTGAACACATATTTTTCTGTATTAAAGGCATACTAGTACTTCCATCGGATTAGTTTCATAACTCAGTTCTTATCAACCTCTAGTTTTTCTTCAAATCATTGTTCACCTTTCTTTTTCCTGATCTTTTATAATATACTTGTATAGAACAGAATAATAATATCAGCAAAAGTGAAGTATTTTGTGTGCAATTGTGCTTTTTCTATACTTCTCACAAGTGGGGTATAATTATAATTTTTATTCAAGATAATAATTATTATCTCCTACTTTATTTATCTGAATACTTTTTATTACTGAAAAAACTAGTTTTCTTGAATTAAATTCAATTTGCATCTTCGTTTTATACCTAATCTGCACTACCAACCACTATTGCAATGGCTTCCAACAACGAATACCCTGCCTATTTTAAATAATTTTTATATAATGTTTACTTGTTCACTATTGGACTACTGTCATCTATAAAAAGTAAGGTTATTGTAGTTTCTGTCAGAAATGGGTTCTTAAGGTACAATGCGCACGCTGCGGTCAAAAACCAAACTACTTAGAAAGACGATTTTGAGGACATTTTTGTCAATTTTCCTTATCTAGTCTCCATGAACATAGCGTTCGCATTTATGGTTTACTGAAGATGCGAACGAGCCTGATCCACCTGCCAATTATCATTGGATAAAATGTAGGAGGCGATAACCCGAAAGTTTCTCTCCTCGCACCACTGCCAAATCTGCCTAGAGATACTATTTAGACTAGGATACTGAATGCTTAGCATCCTGTTAACATAGACCATTGTCGTTTCAAATATTTTAAATATTATTTGAAATATTATATATATAAATATTATAGATATTTCAAATATTATTTGAAATATTTTTATAAATTTAGAATTTCTTTTCCTACAACATTAAAATCAGATAATATAGATGAAATTAATTTTGCTGGTTCATTATTGTATTTTGATGATATTTCTTATAAAGTTGCTAAGGTTTTCAGAAAGTATAACATTTCAGTAGCTTTGAAGACTGACTTGTCCTTAAAACATATGTTTGTTAGAAGTAAAGATAAAGTTCCTATGTTGCATAAATCAGGTGTGTATAAATTATCTTGCTGTGATTGTAATTCAGTATATGTAGGACAGTGTGGTCGAAGATTGGAATATCGCATTGCTGAACATAGAAATTGTATTAAAAAGTATTATAACTATGATTTTAATAACTCTCCTTCTGCTTTTGCTAATCATATATTAGATGAACTTCATTCTTATGATAAATTTAATGTTGAACTTCTTCATTCTTGTCACAAGGGTATTAGAATGAATTTACTTGAAAGTTTAGAGATCCACAGAGCTTGTTTAGATAGTAGTGTAACTTGTTTAAATGAACAGATTTCTCCTTCAGAGAACTATGTTTTCTTACATTTACCTAAGAATATTTCTACTTCTTGTTTTTAAATAATTTAAATTCTGTAATTAATAATAATTTGTTAACCATTTTTAGTAATTTGTATTGTTTAATATTAAAATTGTAATTACATTTCCTTATTTAGGTTAGAATTTGCCACTGTTTCTTCTTCTTCTTTTTGTAAGTGAAACATTTGCTATGTACGGTTTTGTTACCAGTGTCATCATATATTAAATAATTTTGTATAAGATTGGTATGAATGACATTTGTCATTTCTAATATCCATAGATATCTGTTTCCGTTTTACGTCTTTTAGTACATGTGCTCCATTTGATATAAGTGCATTGGTTTTCTAAATTTTGATATCTTGAACTTTTCAATGGATTTATTGTTGAGAATTTTCAACAATGTTCATAATCGTATTCTTTTATATGAGTACATTATTATTAATTTTTGTGGCTAAGAAGAAATAATATGATTTTGTCTTCTATGTAGTCCCTCATTACTTTGATACTACAACTTCTTATTATAATTTTACAAATTTCCCTTTCGGTTTCTTCAGATGTAAATTTAAACATCTATTCTTCTGTTGCTAAACTATATAAGTTTAGTCAACCTTGTGGTACCTCGGAAATTTTCGAAACTACAATTCCTCAAATTTCTTCCAAAAAAAAATTTTCCATTTGTTTTTTCATGTGAAAATTATAAGACAAATTCCTATTCCTTAATATTTCTTTCTTAATTAAGTTTCCATGGCCATGGATATTTTAGCATAAGTTTTCTCCTTTTCTTCTCTTTTTCTTTTCCGAACCATCTAAATACCTACAGCAATGATGATGATGGGAAATTGATTGGTTTTACACCAGTAGTAAATGTTTCATGAGGTAACTAAATTGTAATTTAATATAACTTTGGTCAATATTTAAAAAAAATTTTCAAGCTTTGTTCAATGTCTAAGAATTCATATCATAACAACAACATAATATAATTTTGTCTCAATTTAAATTTAATTCAATTTGATCTTCTGATAATTGTAACCTTTTTTACAGCCTGATGATGGTAAATTTTACCGAAACTAGTTGCTAAGCTATATGGTTTGTTCTTTTAGAGAACAATATCAATATTAAAGTTGTGGTTTGGACTTTGAGTTTCATTTACCCTTAGTTTGGATTTTAACCACATTTGAGTAATGGATGATCTCTTGAAGTTAGATTATTGATTGTCGAGTTTTATCAAGTATCAGATAGGGACCAATATAAAATAATTACTTTCCATCACGGTAGCTGGAATACTGAAGAAACATTGGAATAGAAATATGAAAAAGGAGTGTGGCTTACTTTCCATAAATAACAAACTCAATAATCTTCTGCTAAGTACATCTATTGGTAATATTCTTGACTTGGTTGGACTACAGAAAATCGAAGTGTAACACATTGGCAATTTTCCAATAGTCTAATTTATTGTTAAGAAAAATATCGATAGTGAACCAATCATTCTCAAGAAGAAGTTTGTCTTTCTATTATTGTTTTCATATAAAGAAAATTGATAATTCACAGAAATGTATCTGATATAAAAGAAAACTATTACTGAAAGTTCGGATCTGTACAATATAATCTTATTGTTTTCATTTAACCGAGCGGCTCCTCAAAATGTAATTATTTTTGCGTCACAATCAAATTTCCCGGTGGATTTTCTACTCGATTTCTATATCTGGCCGTCATCCAAACATCTACACTGGTAGGCCAAAATGACTGGGGTTTTATAACCAACTGTAAAATAGTTGTACGAGATAAGATCGTGTAATTCCATTTATTTTTTTAATCTCTGAGCAAAGCTGGATTTATAATCTTTTTTGTTCGTTATTCGTGATTCCTGCTTCTCGAAAATGAACATTATCACATACATGCGTTTATAAACCGTTGTTGTCGTGTTGTTTGTCGTTTCCCTGTCACTCGTCGTTGAACTCAAATAACCAAATTTTGTATATTGTTGAAGCCACGAGAATTGATCCTTTTCGGCACATCTTCACGTTTTAATTTTATTACCCACCTATTACTGGTTTTATCAAATTCAAATATAAAAAGTTTTTCAATTCAGTTTTTGGAAGAAATTGAAGCTTGGAATAAAGGCTTTGGAGTGTCTGCCCATCCCCTTCAAGTATTTCCAATTTCTATTCCTTTGTTGTTTCATTTGCTCTTCGGTCTTCTCTTGATCGGGGCAGTTCAAGAAGGAAATGATCACTTGAATCTCGTTAGTAATAGATGCAAACGAGATAAAGTGATATTCAATGCTAAGAAAATAGAAATTATCAACTCTTCACAAAAAACGACAATATCAGCTGAAATTCACGACAAAGTGGACATATACATCGATTTCAGTGTAGAGTAGAGCCTCATTCGACAGAGTCTCATACAATGAATTAGATCAGTTTGGATTTGCTAATAACCAAATACCTAATAATAACCTTATACCAAAATCCTATTCAACTGATAGGAGTTTGTTTGTGGTGTGAAGGATCGAGTGGTTGAGCCAGAATTCAGATTTAAAATTACATGTATATATTCATGACTAAATACACTATATATTTATATTTGAGCTCCAGCCAACTGACCTAAGTTGAATTAACGTTATAATTGATTATTTCCCTAATTTTCATATGTTATGGAACAATATCAATATGAAAACTGGATATTTCCATGTTCACTGATACTTTCATTGATAAACATATCTATCCAATATTATCAGTAATAGCTGAGCTAAGTCTAGTATTTTCCCAATAACCTACATTTTTTCAATTATACGGAGTAGGATCCCTCATTTCTTTTTCCACGTCAGGAGAACCTCAGGTTTTGATCTTGGTCCCTTGTTTATT